>NMUG010001242.1:0-18496 GCA_002855965.1 Monotropa hypopitys
GTTAGTATATTTTTTTCGTTTTTGTGACAAGGCCAACCCTACTGACCAATTTTTCCAAAAACCGGTATGATAACCGGTGCAGTAACTGGTGTACCGCCCGGCATGCCGACCGGCATGCCAGTTGCATATATTTTCATTTTGACACCAACTAATAGTTACTTGGCAAAAACCTTAAGGCCGGTACGAGACCGGCATGCCGCCCGATATACCGATCGGTATACCAGTGCGCATACCGGTCAGTATAGATTTCAGCAGATCGAAAATCTGCTTAATCTCACTTCGGGTTTTCTTAATTAAACTCATATAAAATCGATTTTTAAAGACTTCAATCATAAAATTGACTACCCTAGACTGTAGTATAGTGTTCCCCTTCATTCATACTCAATTGGTGGCTTCAAAAACTAAGTAAAAATTATAGAAATCAAAGATTTTTAAGAAGGAGATCTATAAAACAGTTCCTAATCATGATTAGTGAAAAATCACTAATCTGTGCTAATCCAAGCACGAAATTAAGAAACAAAAACCATAGCCTTTACCTTTGAGATGTTGGCAACAAAGTTTATGAAGGATTGATCTCCAAAACTCTTGATCTAAAGCCTTGATTTTTGGATCTCTCCCAAGCTCTCTCTCTAATCCTCTCTAATGGCCTCCCAATAGGTTGTAAAGAACCCTAATAGGAGAATAACTCCCTTAAATACTACCCTAATCAGGTTTCTAGTATCTTTACAAAATTGCCCCTCACTTACAAGGGTATTAACCCTTGCAAGCCAACCTTCACTCAACACGCACACACATATATATATATATTCTTATTTAAAGGTATTTTTAATTAAGTACAAATTCTTATAATTTTCTTTACACCCTTAGCCTTCTTATTTCCTTCCCCTCATTGTTATTTTTTAATTACTTAAATATATAAATTACTCCTCCCCTATTTTTAATAAAAATAGGTAATTTATTTTTAAATTATTAAAAATAGGTATGGGTATTACAACTCTCCCTCACCTAGAAAATTTCGCCCTTGAAATTAGAATACGCACCTGATACGAATAAGTGAGGATATTTAGTCCTCATGGCATCTTCGCCCTCCCAAGTGACTTCTTCCAAGCCATGGTGCCTCTACAATACCTTCACCCACATAATCTTCTTGGAGCGCAAAACTTGCTCCTTCCTGTCAATGATCCGCACAAGTTCTTTGGCATAAGATAGGTCTTCTTGTACCTCCAACTCCGCGGTATTCAACACATGCGAAGGATCTGCAATGTATTTCCGCAAGTTAGATACATGAAAGACATTATGAAGTCGAGACAACTCCACTGGAAGCAGCAAACGATAAGCAGAAACACCAATCCGCTCCAAAATCTCATATGGTCCCACATATCTAGGAGCCAACTTCCCCTTGCCTCTGAACCGGACTACGCCCTTCCATGGCGATACTCGAAGAAATACCAGATCACCAACCTCGAACTCCAGTTCCCGGTGGCGATTGTCAGCATAGCTCTTTTGCCGACTCTGAGAAATCCGCAACCGCTCACAAATCAGCTTAACACCATCAGAAGATAGCTGAATCAACTCTGGCCCCAATAACTGTCTCTCTCCAACCTTGCTCCAACAAAGAGGAGTACGACAACGCCTCCCATAAAGAGCCTCATACGGTGCCATTCTAATACTGGACTGAAAGCTATTATTGTACGCAAACTCCACTAGAGGAAGATAATCATCCCAAGCACCCTGAAAATCCAACACACATCCCCGCAACATATCCTCTAAAGTCTGGATAGTCCTCTCTGACTGACCATCGTTCTGTGGATCAAAAGTCGTACTGAACTTCAGAGAAGTCCCCAAAGCAGACTGTAAGCTATGCCAGAAACGAGAAGTAAACTTCGGATCCCTGTCACTCACAATGGACACAGGCACTCCGTGCAATCTGACAATCTCAGCAATATACAGCTTAGCATATCTGTCGGTAGTGTAAGTCACTCGAACTAGAAGAAAATGAGCAGACTTTGTAAGCCGATCAACCACAACCCAAATAGAATCAAAACCTCGACTGCACCTCGGCAAACCAACCACGAAATCCATAGTGATATGCTCCTACTTCCACTCAGGTATCAGTAGATTTTGCAACAACCCTGCAGGTCGCTGGTGCTCTATCTTCACCTGCTGGCAAGTCAAGCACTTTGCCACAAAATCAGCAACATCATTCTTCATACCTCTCCACCAAAAATTATCCCGATGGTTACGATACAACTTGTTACCTCCCGGGTGTATGGCATAAGCGGAACTGTGACCCTCCTCCAAGATACTGCGTCTCAAATCTGGGTCATTAGGAACACACATCCGTGTCCCGAACAAAAGCATGCCATCACTGCCAAGTCGAAAATCACCTCCTAAGCCTTCTGCCACTGACCTCTTCTTAGACACAAGGAACTCATCCAAATCTTGCCCCACTCGAATCTGATCTATAAAAGTGGGTCTGATAGAAAAACGAGCTAAAAGAGCATCTCTCGAATTTACCTCAAACACTGTATTCATCTTCTTCATCTCACAAAAATGCTCAATACGAGCACAACGCAAACAAGATAAACTCCTTGCCGACTTACGACTCAAAGCATCCACAACCACATTCGCCTTTCCTAGATGATAATGAATAGAGCAATCATACTCTTTGATTAACTCCATCCATTGCCGCTGTCTCAAGTTGAGCTCCTTCTGAGTAAACAGATATTTCAAGCTCTGATGATCAGAAAAGATCTCACAAGTGACTCCATATAAATAATGTCACTGCTTCAATGCAAACACCACCGCATCCAACTCAAGATCATGAACTGGATAATTCAGCTCATTAGGCTTCAACTGACGAGAAGCATAGGCAATCACCTTGCCCCTCTGCATCAACACACAGCCTAATCCATGCAAAGAAGCATTAGTATAAATCACCATATCATCAGTGCCATCAAGAACTGATAAAACAGGAGCAGACACCAACTTCTCCTTCAACGATCCGAAACTCGCCTCACAATCATCTGACCATATAAACTTCGCATTCTTGCGAATCAGCTTTGTCATCGGCAAATCAATAGAAGAAAAACCCAGAATAAACCGACGGTAATAACTGGCTAACCCCAGAAAGTTGCAAATCTCTGTCACAGTAGTTGGTCTCTCCCAACTCACAACTGCCTCCACCTTCTTTGGATCCACACGAATCCCCTCTCTAGAAATAACATGACCCAAGAATACAACTTCTTGCAACCAAAATTCGCACTTGCTGAATTTCCCATATAACTGCTTCTCTCTCAGAGTCTGCAACACCAATCTCAAATGCTGCTGATGGTCTTCCTCACTCTTGGAATATACCAAGATATCATCGATGAATACAACTACAAATAAATCTAAATAGGGTTGGAAAACCCTGTTCATAAGATCCATAAATACAGCTGGAGCATTTGTAAGGCCAAATGGCATTACTAGAAATTTGAAATGTCCATATCGAGTACGGAAAGCAGACTTGGGCACATCCTCATCTCTGATCTTCAGCTGATGATATCCATATCTCAAATCGATCTTCAAAAAGACCGAGGCTCCCTGCAACTGATCGAATAAATCATCGATACGCGGAAGAGGATATTTATTCCTCACTGTCACCCTGTTGAGCTGCCGATAGTCTATGCACATCCTCATAGACCCATCCTTCTTCTTCACAAACAGCACAGGAGCACCCCAAGGGGACATACTGGGTCTAATAAAACCCTTATCAAGATATTCCTTCAGCTGCATCTTCAACTCTAACAACTCAGCTGTGCCATACAATATGGAGCTATAGAAATAGGACTTGCTCTAGGAACAAGCTCAATAGTGAACTCTATCTCCCGATCTGGCATAATACCCGGCAACTCATCCGGAAAAACATCAACAAAATCACGAACTATAGGGATATCGGCAATGTCAGGACTAGACTGCTGCGAATCAACCACATATGCCAAGAATCCCTCACAGTCCTTGCTTAACAAGGCGCTGGCCTGCAAACAAGATATAAATCTGCATCTTCCCGAAACTCTCTCGCCACAGAATTTTACCTCTTCATCATTTGGAAAGCGGAAGATCACCTCCTTCCTCAAGAAATCAATAACTGCATGATGGGTGGATAGAAAATCCATCCCCAAGATAGCATCGAAGTCCACCATAGGCAGTGGAATGAGATTCACCAACAAGGACTTTCCTCCCAGCAATAAGTCACACCCCACAAAGTACGAGTTCACCCGAATGGATTCACCCACTAGTGTAGAAATAGATACAATATATGGCAGCATAGAAGGTACTCTACCTAGCTTTATACTGAAAACTACTGAAACAAAAGAATGTGTCGCACCAGAATCTAATAAGACACGAGCATAATGGCCAGAAATAGAAATAGTACATGCAACCACCTCAGGTGTTGCCTCAGCCTCCTAGCGGGTAATAGCAAAGACTCTACCAGGCCTCATCTGGCTGCCAGCACTGGCAGTAGCTCCCCCTGAAGAACCAACCACTGCAGAAGGTGTCGACTCATGTGGTTTAGGACACTGTGGAGACTTGTGTCCCCACTCCCCGCAATTGAAGCACTTGAATCTCGAACCACCATCTCTAGGACCAGAACAATCCCTCTGCACATGCCCAACTTCACCACACGCAAAACATTTACGATCTCCACTTGGAGCACTGCCCACTGACTGGCTTCCCCGATTCTGACTTCCATCTTTCTTTCCCCAGTTCCCCTACGACTTAGAGCCACTGTGGCTCTTCTTGAATGAGGGTTTATTCACCCCAGTTTTGAAGCTTCCCCCAGCACCAGAGGACTTGCCCTGCCATCCTCCACCCGAATTATTTTTCTTACAACGCTGCTCATTCAACATATCCACATCTCTGCCAATACGCCGAGCCATATCAACCAGGTCGGCATAATCCCTCTCTCTGAAAGAGGTCAATCTTGTGGCCACACTAGAATTCAGGCCATGCCTGAATCGCTGACATCTGTATGCATCTGTAGGAATCAACTGGATTGCAAATCGAGATAAGGCAGCAAATCTCGCCTCATACTTAGACACTGACATAGAACCCTGCCTTAGATAGAGAAAGGCATTCTGCTGATCCAATCTGTAGGTAGCCGGACAGTACTGATCATTGAAGCCCTTTACAAAGAGCTCCCAAGTCACAACACGAGGGGGAACAACAACCACCCCATCCACTGGCATCGTCATCTGCCTATGATAAGCTTCCCACCAAAATAAAGCTTCGCCCTTCAAATTGAAAGTGGCCAAGTCCACCTTCTCAGCCTCAGGAACTCTCAAAGTAGAAAAGACACGCTTTATCCCATGCAGCCATTTCTCTGCAACATCAGGAGCAACAGAACCATCGAACTCAGAAGTACATAGACGGCGAAATCTATCAAGAACACCTGTGGCAACTGTCTCTGCCCGCTGAGCAGCCTGCCACTGTATAAATGACGCCTGATTCTCCAGAAACTGGGCCATTGCGGCCTCTACTCTCTCAGCATTAGTCAAGATCGGAGGATTCACCGGTGCCTGGGGCTAATTCACTTCCCCAATAGTAGGACCGGTCGAAGCAGCATCCTCAACGTTATCCATCTCAATCCTGATTCATCAACAAATATACATATAATAAGCACAACTTTCACATTATCTCATCAATCAGGCACAACCATCAAGCAAAGAATTGCACAACAAAAATCTGACACCTAAGGGTTCATTGCCATCATACACCTATACATCGTTCTAGACACAGGATTCCGGTACAATTGTGCTTTTCCGACTAACTTCCCAAGACTTCTCACTTGAAAATACGTTGATCATGCAATTTTCAAATCAGATTTCAAGGTAGTCCATCGGGTGCCAAAGTAACACACACAACGATTTCCGGAAGAGTAAAACAACTGACATCAACCTATCACTCATTTCAAGAGACTCAACATCCTATGTCACACTTATTCCGAGAATCTTAAAACCTAGAGCTTTGATACCAAGCTGTAATGACCCGTCCCGGATTAAAAGAAAAATATGGAATCCGGCTACGAATCGCTACATGAATCAATTACTAATAAAGGGCTACTTATCCTTATTTTTCAAAACACCATAAATTTTTTTTCTTTCTTTTAATAAAAATTGTGCAGCGGAATAAAAGGATAGTAATATAAAAACTCCAACCACAAACGGTAACAAGTGTGACAGTCTAACATAAAGTAATGACCCAGAACAAGGTCTCAAAAACAAGAGTCTACTGCAAAAAGAAATTATAGTCTGAACATCAAAAGTCTCTCAATCCTCACCCTACAACTGGCTGAGGAAAAGAAGTACTAAGGCTGCAACTGAGGAAAGACTCCTGCTGGAAAGAGTCCTGAATAACTGGCAATGAACCGCTAAGTCTCCTTACTTGGATAAAATGCCATACCACAAAGAAGGCAACAATATTCAAGAGTGTCAGATTCACAAACCATATAGAAAAGAGATCAACAAGTTACAACAATAAAAGAGAAACGAAGGGGTTGTGCCTCTCCCCACATGTAGTCTTCAACATAAAAATTAATGCACCAAGGCATATGAATGTATGTTATGCGTCTTCTTAATATTTTTGGAAGCTTCCATCATCATCATCATCAAACAAGGCTATGGAGGACATCCCGCTCCACTAGCCAACATCATCAATCATCATTAAGACTATGGAGGATATCCTGCTCCACTAGTCAACATCAAACATCATTATTAAGACTATGGAGAACATCTCGCTCCACTAGCCATCATCATCATTAACAATACTATGGAGGACATCCCGCTCCACTAGCCAACATCGTTGTGCAATTGCATGATAATGTATGCATGCACCATGAAATTACATCCATCTCATATTCTTTTATCATCATACAACATCATTATAAAAATATGCGTATTGGATGTCAACATCATTAATTACCACATCTTTATCATCGTAAAGCATAAAAATGAGACTATGCTTACATATTTTCATCTACAGCAATTATGACATTCTTTCTATCATCGTAAACATTAAGATAGGATATAAATCATGCTTGAATTCAGTAGCAAATAAAGAGGAAACAACAACATCATTGTCATCGACTAAAGTCACCAAGCAACATGCCATCATAACATTGAATATACTATTCCAAGAGTGTAAAAGCGTAATTCTAAGCATGTGATCGTCTATAATTTGAACCAACAATTATCATGATATCTAACCATGTAATTCGGTCATCATATGAACAAGTAAACATGTTATACTAAGCCCCAAAACGAACAATAAGTAGAACACGTAAGCATCATCATCGAACAGGCTCAAAAATCAAGAAAACCACATCTAGCATGTAATCATGTAAATCTACAATTCTATAAAAGTAAGTAATCTACACACTCACTAGAAATTTGTAAGCACTTCAACAAAAATCACAGAACCGTCTTAGAAGACTCGGGCTGGTCTCCTGTTATAAAAATTAAGCGAATATAAGGATTTCCCCTTCATAATTAATTTTTGATAATTTATTAAATATTCCCCACTAACTTATTTAACCTTTGCCACTTCTGAAATATTCTTAAAAATGTGTTTGAGATCATTATAAAAATATTTATTTCATAAAAATCATGATTCCCTCAAAATTGGCCTAACCGGTAGGCAACCGGTGCCAAGCCGGTATACCGCCCGGCATGCTGGTCAGCATGCCGGTTAGTATATTTTTTTCGTTTTTGTGACAAGGCCAACCCTACTGTCCAATATTTCCAAAAACCGGTACGATAACCGGTACAGTAACCGGTGTACCGCCCGGCATGCCGGCTGGCATGCCGGTTGCATATATTTTCGTTTTGACATCAACTAAGAGTTACTGGGCAAAAACCTTAAGGCCGGTACAAGACCGGCATGCCGCCCCGTATACCGGTCAGTATACCGGTGCGCATACCGGTCAGTACAGATTTCAGCAGATCGAAAATCTGCTTAATCTCACTTCGGGTTTTCTTAATTAAACTCATATAAAATCGGTTTTTAAAGACTCCAATCATAAAATTGACTACCCTAGACTGTAGTATAGTATTCCCCTTCATTCATACTCAATTGGTGGCTTCAAAAACTAAGTAAAAATCATAGAAATCAAAGATTTTTAAGAAAGTGGATCTATAAAACAGTTCCTAACTGTGATTAGAGAAAAATCACTAATCTGTGCTAATCCAAGCACGAAATTAAGAAACAAAAACCATAGCCTTTACCTTTGAGATGTTGGCAACAAAGTTTGTGAAGGATTGGTCTCCAAAACTCTTGATCTAATGCCTTGATTTTTGGATCTCTCCCAAGCTCTCTCTCTAATCCTCTCTAATGGCCTCCAAATAGGTTGTAAAGAACCCTAATAGGAGAATAACTCCCTTAAATACTACCCTAATTAGGTTTCTAGTATCTTTACAAAATTGCCCCTCACTTACAAGGGTATTAACCCTTGCAAGCCAACCTTCACTCAACACACACACACACACACACACATATATATATATATATTCTTATTAAAAGGTATTTTTAATTAAGTACAAATTCTTATAATTTCCTTTGCACCCTTAGCCTTCTTATTTCCTTCCTCTCATTATTATTTTTTTAATTACTTAAAGATATAAATTACTCCTCCCCTATTTTTAATAAAAATAGGTAATTTATTTTAAAATTATTAAAAATAGGTATGGGTATTACACATCCATTCTCAGTCGGCTACTCTCCCTCTCCCTCTCGACGATCATGAATAGGGCTCACGTTGTCCCCTCTCTCTCAGGCGAACACCTCTCTCTCAACAGTCGCCGAACATCTCTCTCTCTCAACCGACCATCCTTCAGTCGCAGCTCCCGTCTCTCGTTGCCTCTCTTCTTTCAGTCATCTCCCTCCGGCGACGCCTCTCTCTCAGTCGCCTCATCACTTAGTTGGCCCACGACGTCTCTCTCCTAGCAACCTCACTCACCTCTGCAGCCGCCTCACTCGCCTCTGCCATCACCAACGAACTGTGTTGCTTTCACCTCTGCCATCGCCGTTCAAGCAGACCATCGTCACCGATCACCTCTGCCATACGTTCTCAGGCAAGTCCCGCACTCACCCTCAGCCTCTGTCTGCTGCAGCCACCATCACATACGTTTAGACCACCTAGCCGTCTCCCACTATTGAAGATCTTCCTTTTCCTATCAGACACATCTCAGCCGCCGGTGTCACCTCCATTACCGCCGCTCGTCACCTCAGTTTGCTTTGCTGCTCAGTCACACCTCCATTACTGCTGCTCGCCACCTCAGTTTGCTTCGCTCCATTTGCAGTCATTTGCTGTTATCAAGATCTATCGTCCATTACCCAGATCTGTTAAAGAGATCTGTTACAGATCTGTTGCAGATCCATTGCTGATTCCCCCAAGTTTGCTGTTATAGATCCATCGCTGATTCTCTCAAGTTCGTCTGTTACAGATCCGTCACCATCTAATTTGATCAAGCTCTCTATACAAGTTCGTACCCAAATACTGCAATCAACAATCATTCAATTAGGGCCATCAAATAATCAGAGATCCTTCTCAGAATCTGCAACAGCAAATTATTGGCCAGAATCAACAATAGAACTTGTGCAAGTGCAACAGTCATCATGCCTCTCACTTACTTCAGCAACTAAATCCGATCAGCTACACCTATGGATATTGCTCGGCCTTTGTTATATGGGTATTCTTTAGCACCAACTTCTTGCACATACTGTCACAAAACCGATCATGGGTTATTAATGTGTCCTACTAGAATGTGTAAATATTGCAAGAAGACTAAACCATACCACTTTCAATATAATTGTCCCAAGTATCCTCGCTTGGCATCTGCTCGTACTCAATCCAACAACAATGAATCTAAGGGTACTCAGTTTAAGTATGGTAAACCATCCAAGGCCTCACCTCATTCTGCTGTTGTTGCCAATGATACATCTTCATCGTCATATATTACTAACAGTGATCTCCAGAGTATCTTTCAACAACTTTTTGCATCTACATCTGGTAATACACCTTCTACCGCCTTCTCTGTTACCTCTAGTAGTCCTTTTTGGTATTTTGACTCTGCCTGCTGTAACCATATGACCTCGGATTCCTCAATATTTTCTTCTCATAACACTACCACTAAACTACCTATTATTCATACTGCAGATGGTTCACAAATGTCTGTTAGTCATACAGGCAGTGTCTCCACATCCAATGTATCTATTTCAATTGCCTATTTTATTCCAAAGCTTACCCTTAACCTTATTTCTGTGGGTCAACTATGTGAACTTGGTCTCACCGTTACATTTTCTTCCACTGGTTGTTGTGTGCAAGATCCAAGGACTGAAAAGACAGTTGGTATAGGCCGTAAGATTGGGCGTCTATTCGAGCTTGTCAATCTACATCTACCATCTCATTTAACTACATCCACTCCTCATATGGCTTTAGGCTCCACTACTATTCCATATCATATATGACATTCTTGTTTGAGTCATGTGTCATTTAGTCGGCTACAACCATTGATTTCTAGTGGTCAGTTGGGCAAAGTTCAAAATGAGAATGTCGATTGTCTATATTGTCAACTTGTAAAACAACATGCTTTACCATTTAACAAAAGCGACTCGGTTTCATGTGCTCCTTTTGATCTTGTTCACTCTGATATTTGGGGGCCTTCACCTCATCCCACCACGGGGGACTCTCGATACTTCGTAATATATATTGATGATTTTTCTCGATATACATGGATATATCTCATGAAAAATCGACTTGAATTACCCAAAATATATCATGACTTTGCTGCTATGGTCCAAACTCAATTCTCTCATCCTATCAAAGTTTTTCGTGCTGACAATGCTATGGAATACGAAGAAACAAATTTTCTTAATACTTTTCGTAGTCATGGCACTATTCCTCATCGATCTTGTCCTGGAACCTCCCAACAAAATGGTCAGGCTGAACGTAAACATAGACACATTCTAGATACTATTCGTGCTCTTCTAATTTCCTCCTCTTGTCTAGAACGTTTTTGGGGAGAAGCTGCCCTAACTGCCGTGTATACAATCAATCTTGTTCCTACTCCTGACATTCAGAATCAATCTCCTCATGAGCGTTTGTATGGATCATCACCTGATTATACCCAGTTGTGGGTATTTGGATGTGTTTGTTTTGTCTTGCTTCAACCCCATGAGCGTACAAAATTGGAGCCTCGAGCTCGTCTCTGTTATTTTCTAGGCTATAGGATTGAACACAAAGGTTACAGATGTTGGGATCCCTTCTCAAAATATATTCGTGTTTCTCGTCATGTTATCTTTGGGGAACACAAGACGTTCTCATCTATGTCCAAGTTTAATATAACCACTCCCCATACCTCATCATTCTTTACTGATCCATCTCTTGACCTCTTCCTTGATGATAACGATACAGACTCTCCTTCAGTACTTCAGTCTATAGCCCCTGATGAGGAAACTGTCCAGTTTGAGGATCCTGCTCCTATTCCTAGTCCTACACCATCAACAATGCCTGCCCCCACCTTACCAGCAGATCTCAATCCTTCCCCACCTCCTCGTCGCCATTCTACAAGGGTAAGTCAAATACCTGTTCATCTTCGCTTCTCCATCGTTCTCTCTCATCGTGAACCTCAGTCCTATCAAGAGGCTAGTTCTAATCATATTTGGCAACAAGAAATGACATATGAAATACAAGCCTTGGAGAAAACTCATACTTGGGATTTAGTTGACCCTCCATCAGGAAAGACTATTATTGGTTGTAAGTAGATTTATAAAATCAAAACACACTCTGATGGGAATTTAGGACTTTAATTAAATCATTTTGAGTTATAAGCCTTTATTTTATTATTAGATTTCCAATTTCGGCCAATTGCAAATTTAATTGCTCTGATAATTATTTTGATCATCTTAAAAAATTGTATTTACTCTAATACAATTTATTAATGCATATTATTGCATAATTTATGCCATAATAGGATGCGAGCCTCAGAATTTTGACACGACACCATATTCGATTACACCTGTATTTGATCTTCCTCGACACCTCATATATATATAGAAGCCTTCATTGACACGATGCTTGTATAGATACAAGCTGTATCTATCACCTTCGTTGCATACGCAATCGATTGACACCTCACAGAGCCATTTTGACTTATTTCACTTTATTTACAATTTGCCCCTAATTTTCTATTTCTTGTAGTTTGACCCCCAGATACTTATTAAATCTTTAAATTAATTCCTTTATTTCATCTTTAATGCATTTTTAATTCCCGAAAATTCCCAAATAAATTCTAATTAATCTATTCGAGTCTTATAAATTATTTTGATTATTTATTTCACTCGATAATATTTTTAAATACTTTAAACTCAAGTATTAATCTTTAATTCTGCTTAATTTAGTCATAATTCACTGATGATGCATGAATTAAATGAATGGGTTTCACACACTCTCTTCGTCTCGATTCTATTTCAGCTGGATTGGATTTGGTATAAACTCTCTTCCTCCTCTGATTTTCGTTTGAGATAGATGTTGGGTTTGATTTCCTTACACGTAATTGATTTTGCATGAATTTGCATTTATTACACTAACACTTCTTCATCTTGTCTTCTCCTACCATTAAGACTTGTATCTTTATCTAGTTTATTAATTGAGCCCATTTCTTCTCTTGTTTATTTATTTTAAACCCTACATTTTGAACAATTTTCTTAACAATTATAATTAACTCAAATTTTGGGATTAATCCCTCTAATCTCATTTTATTCTTTTAATAATTTTTATTAATGCATATATAAGATACATGTCTCAAAGTAGGGGCCTCACTCCCATCTTTTCCATTCGGTAAAAGAGTTATTAGAAGTGGGAGAAGAACATACAATAATGATCAAGGAGTCATTGTTTAAGGGAGAAGAAGCATGAAAGTGTTTGTCCTCAAAATGTTTTTGAAGGAGGAGATGGAGATTGAATAAGAGAAGTTGAGTGGACTTCTAAGTGACTAAAAGCTTGTTCCATCTCAATAAGGTAATCTATCTTGTAGTTAAGAAAGAAAACAAGAAATTAATAGAAAGTGAAGGTTGATCAAAGTATTGGTTGAAAGCTCAACATGAGATCGATTTGTAGAAAGAGTTGTAGGTGATAAATCATTCATTACCTAATTAAGCGAGGAACATGCAAACAAAAATATTCATCGACCACTCTACAATCTTTTAAATAAGGAGGAAATATACATTAATACTTGTTTAGATTTTAATGCAAGGATATGTTTGCATGCAAAAATAATTGATCTAATTAGAAAAGAACACTTGAATATTTGCATGGAAATATATGGCCATAAAAATATATCTAATCTCCGGACATTCTTCATTATCTAAACTGTGTCGTTTAAATTAAATGTACGTTGTCATTTAGTGTAAATTGGCTAAAGAGAAAAGTTATTGCCAGATGTCAGAAAAGTAAAGAACAATTATGTATTTTCGAAGGAAAATATAAAATGATGTCATTTTATATACCAATTAATTATAAAAAATATGAGCACGATCATAAAAGTAGGAGATATGGTAATGAAAGATTAACTGACTCATTATCCTTAACAGATGGAGAGATTTTGAAAGAAATGAGTAAAAAATTTAAAATAATTTCAAAGGTAAAGAACAAAGATAGGGAAATGGAGACATTCCTATAAATAAAAGAATTGAAAAGAAGAATACGCGAACAAATCATCAATTAACATCATAATGCTCATTTTATTCTTAAGAAATTAAGTTTGTAGTTAAGACTTCGAAGTCTCTTCGAAAGCCTCTCTGACGAGTTTTAGGTCTCAAGAACTTATTTAAAGTTTTCTCTTTCCTTCTCTCTCTTTTTACTATTCTTTTAATTCATTTTTTTCTATTGAAAAAAAGGTAAGAAAATAAGTTATATTTGATTTAATCAAACTAACTCGTTGATTTTTATTTTTTAATTATTTGATGTTATTTAATACTTCAATGTTTTTTGAAATAATTGAACAGACAAACTAAGTTTTGAATTTTTATTTAAATTTAAAATAATAATTACAAGTCTCCCAATCATTTTCTGTAAACTCTGTGACCCGTTTCTTCGCTCTCTCTCTCTCTAAACGAGAATCTCTTCTCTCAACGTCATTTCTCTTCTTCCTTTATACTCTACATAAAATCTTGTCGGTGATTAACGATATACTGTCTTCGGTCCAGTTCTAGGTCTTGCTTAACGCTTGACCGATCGAACGTGTTCTGAAGTTATCCTTTAATTCACGTTTTCAGTTATTGAATTTGGGGTTCTGAATGTATCGTTTAATTCAGTATTGAGCTATTGAATTTGGGTTGTCGAGAAAATTTTCGGGTATAGATCGAAGAGTTTGAGCTCGATTGGAGTTTAGGGCAACAATCGGTGGTCAAAAGGTATTGATCCTTATTTTCTTCCTTTTTTGGTATTCGGATTGGAAGATGAATTTCGCTATTCACTACCTGGCTCATATAAGGATCCTAAGTTCAGGGGAAAAAATAAGGAGAGAGAGGGAGACGGAGAGATGAAAACTACGTGTTTGGTTCTAGAAGGAAAAGGTTTCTCAAATCTCGTGCACTTCAATGTTTGCTTGATATTTTGTTTAGAAGTTGATCAATGTTTGAAGGGAATTTTTGATACTATGGAGCTACACAGTGATTTCGGTAGTGCTAGTAATGCGTTTTTTTCTTTGTACTTGGATTTAGGCTGATGAGGAAAGTTTTTTATGATACATGGAGACTAGGTAGTCCCCCAGTTAGCTTTTCTTGTATTTTGGTTGGTATTTAGAGCCCAAATAAGGATCCCTAGAGTTGTTTTAACATGTAGATGAAGTTATAATTGTATATATTAGATGGTTAACTGCCAGCTCGTCTAAAAATTTAAGAGCTCAAGTTGTTAAATGCTCAACACATCCCTCAGGTGGGTCCAACTTTTCTCGAGGGGTCAAACACGTATTAGATTTATCCTCCTCTGATATCATGTTGGAATTCTAAGATCAATTCATAAAAAACAGCTATTAGAGATAGAGAGCTCTAATAATCTGCACGTAATATGTCCCTTATCTGAATGTTTGACTGTTGGTAAATTATTTAGAGGGAATTGTCTTTGTTTTGCAGATAGATCTGGATCAGGTTCGACATGGGTTCTCTGCAAGGACCGGTAAATTGCCCCGCTGTTCAAGCAAAACAAACTGGAGTCTACACTCTACCCGTTAACGGGACCTTAATGAAGGCTAAAGTTCTTAGAAGTGCATTTTGGGGATTCAGAGGAAGCAAAGGTGCCATGGTTAATTTTAGTCATCAACTACGTGGACAACAATGCATGAAGGTGTGGTGTAGTTACAGTTCATCATCCAATGGTAATGGTAGAAAGGAAGAGAACTCTAATGAGAACGATGAAGACTATGTCAACTCTAGTGTAGTTGAAGCAGGTACAATAATCGTGGTTGGCCTAGCTTTTGATTTCGTAGGATTCCATGATTTGGATTTAATTGTTTTGGCATGTTTGGTTGTGCGTTTCCAGAAATTCAGCAGTTGATTTTGTAGAATAAAATTAGATTTTGATCAATGTGGTGTCTTTTCATTTGCTTCCATTCCATTACAGAAAATGGAAACATCCATCTGTAAAATGTTTACAGTTCTCCTTTTGAGAGTATCCAGTATGGCGCCATTGCACTGGCCAAAAGATGAGAACTGTTACCCAAAATATCGTGTTGCTGTTTCTGTTAGCATCCTTTTGTAAGACTTTTCCTTCGTTCAGTTGCAAAATAGGGGGAAAATTATCCAAAAAAGGAAACAATTTTTGCGAGGAAAGCAAAAACATCTTGTTCATTTTGGTAGCCTAAGTAGCTTGGATTTTTCTTTGGCTTTATCCTTTTTTCCCGGTGGAGGAGGTGGTGTGAGGCAACATAGTAGTTAATATGCATGTTTTACCATTATTTATTAACTCCTCTAAATTTATGGGGGGGGGTTATAAATTCGGGAGGTCATCACTTCAGATACTCGACCCTCAAGCCAACACCCGGACACTTGTTTAAGGTTCTCTAGCATTTCTAGTTGGACATGTTCTCACTAAGTATGCAAAATAATTGAATTTGTAATATCATTTTGCACAACATTCATTTTTTTGTGTAAAAATCCTCTAAGCTAATTGCACATCCTCTAATCGAGTAAATGTAGTACTTATGATCTTCAGCCATGTTTTGGTGTCATTGGACTATAAAATGTGGTGGGTCCGTCACTTGGAGACATTACCACACTTGACATTCCTATCGAGTCCTGGTAAAATGAGTGCCCACTGTCATAAATTCTACTGCTATGAGCAGTGTGCTGCTGGGCTGTTCACTTTTTCACTAGCAGTAGTATTTTTTTGGAGTAATCTGTATTGCACCATCAGTTATGTTTGTTTCTCTTTGTTTTCCCCATATAGTTGAGGTGAAGAGTGGCCCCGACGGTTTCATGATTATGATGAGAGATGGAAAGAATTTAAGATGTGTTCATAACTACCCTCAAGGTGGGCATCTGCCTCATTATGCTCCACATCCTGCCATTGTATTGAAGATGGAAGATGGGACTGGTCTTCTCCTCCCTATAATTGTTTGTACGTACATAATGTTTTTACTACTTAATACAATGAAGATAACTCATTTTTGGACAAGTATTTTTTTTTACTACAATGAAGATAACTCATTTTAGGATTGTGCATTTTGAACCTGTCTCAACTAATAGTTTGCTTTCAATTGTAGTGGAAAGGCCAAGTGTGTTTCTCATGGCAGCCATACGCAATGTTCACATTGTAAGCTGACATGTCATTAGGGATACTTTTTTCCCGTCTAAATGATGTTAAAATACGTCAAAATTTTAATCCCTTCTCAGGCTAGGCCCACTATGTATGAAATTGTGAAGGAAATGGTTGACAAGATGGGCTATGCAGTAAGTTTGTATTTGGTTTTATTAGTTCTTATGGTTAACTTAGCAATGCTATTATCAGTACTTTGATGTCTCTATCTTAAAACAGCCATTTGTTGTATTTGTTTACTGCTTACGCAGGTGAAATTTGTACGAGTCACCAAGAGTGTACATGGAACATATTTTGCTCAATTATGCCTCACAAATGTATATCCGTTAAATCCCTGTATTTTATTTGATGAATGGTTCAATCACCAAGAGAGTACACGATGCTTATTTTGCTCAATATGCCTCACAAATGTGTATCCGTTAAATCCCTGTATTTTATTTTATGAATGGTTCAATCATCAAACTTGTTTTATTGAGTAATATTTATGTAGGTGATCAAAACATAGTATAATTAACAGCTGAGTTTTTTGTGGTCTCAGTTGGGTAATGAAACCGAGAGTATCAGCTTTGACCTTCGGCCTTCAGATGCCATTAACATTGCAGTAAGATGCAAGGTACTTTTGCTCATGCTGATAAAATGGATTTTTTTGGCTTTTCTTCCCCCTTTATAGTTGTGTAGGTATTGTTACATCTTTAGTGGACTCGTGTGTCTGTTTATCATCATATAGGCATAACCTTATAGTAGTCTTAATATCACTTTCTTTTCCCAAGATAGCATGAGATAACAGTGTTGGACGACCACAATGTATTTGCAACACTGGCCAATGGTGTTGGTTGGATGATACTAATAACTTAAAGATTGTTTTAAATTTGATCAGAAGCAAAAAGAGTTTGTGTAGAAATAAGAAAGGGAAAAGATTTTTGAAGAGGTGCTAGCTTGGTTCGTTAGCATCAATGTGTAAAAAAAATTTAAGTGGACTGAAGGTATTTTGAGTGGGCTAATTTTAATGTGTAAAATTTTACATGTAGACAAAAATTCACCTAGGCTGAAGCCCACCCCAGTCCTTTGCTGGGTTGGTTAGCATGAATGTCACTTAATCGGGCTTTGTGAGGGATGTTTAGTTTAAAAAAACAATTAACTCAAAGCCCTCATTGGTTCAAGTCACGAAAACAGCCTCTATTTGTCTAGAGGTAACACTGTGTATATACAACCCTTTCTCAAACCCTTCAACGGCAACAGGGCCTCTCTGGGGCTCTCTCCGGCTCGGAGACTCAAAGCTCAGAGGAGGTGCCTAGCCGAAGGGACTCAGCCAAGGTCGTGCGACCGATCAGAGTACGGGCCGACGAGGACGCTTCTGTGCAGAGGTCTTCTCGGTCCAGAATGGCCCGGCCAGCAACAAGCAGCGCCGAGGCGTGTCGCTTCGGCCAAACAGGACAAATGCATTGTTCACAGCGAATATTCCCTCGGAAACAGCATCCCGGATATTGCGCACATGGCAGACAGCCTTTCCGCGATTCCCGCTGCACGCCAGACAGCCTTTTCCAGCTTTTCTGCCGCCCAAGGATGTCAGGCGGCGCCGCCTGACACTGTCGGAAGCTGTCTGATCGGCCACCTGCCGGCCCGCCCAGGGGACAGCCACACTGC
>NMUG010001243.1:0-18494 GCA_002855965.1 Monotropa hypopitys
GTCCTCTAAGAACTTTCATCAAACACGTGGCGTCTAAGGAATAAAGGATGACCAACAAATCTCGTATTTATGATTTAATGATTGTGACGCCAACCTAAGTTCGAATGATTTTACTGTAGGATTTCCAACCTAAACCCAAATATTACACGATCACAATTATAAGGGAATCTAAGTAAGAACTCGGGAATCACACACACACGCGCACACATTCGATAGGAATCAAGAATCCACCTACCGGAGTTATCGCCGAAGTAGTCACCGGAAAGTCACCGGAAAAGTCATCACCGCCGCGCCGCAAGTCCAACCCACCATCGTGTAGCTCTCGTCGCCCTCTACGGCCTTCATGTTGAATGTTTCTCCATAGCCCTTCGCCGGAGAGTCGCCGGAAAACCCAAAATCGTCGGATGGAGAAGATATGGTCGGCACCGGAAAGCCCTCGGCGAGGAGAACGACGTTCCTCTTTGCAAAATCTTTATCCGAGCACCTTTATCCGAATCCTAACTTTGATTTTTGGAGAGGTGAGAAAACAATGGTACCTAGGGCGTAGATCCGGCCGCTAGGAGCGAGGTTTCTCCTTCGCAAAATTTGATCCGGGCATCAGAAGCCCTCCAAATCGAAGCTTTTCGATTTGACTTCCATGGAGTTTTAATGGAGGATGGAGAGAGAGAATTAGGGTTAGAGAGTGGGGAAGATGGTGCAAAAATGGGCAAAAACGTGCTCTCAAAGGTATATAAAGGACCCCCCACAAAATTACAAAAATACCCTTCATTAAAACTCAAAACAGGCCATTTTTTGCGACTTCTGGGCTCTGTGCACCGGTGCAACTCTTTTCTGCACCGGTGCAAACATGAACCAGGAACCAGCAAAAGCTTCCTGCACCGGTGCAAGATCCCTTTGCACCGATGCAAACTTAATCCGGACAAAGGAGTGAGTCTGTGCACCGGTGCAACCACTCCTTGCATCGATGCAAACTCCAAAAACTACTCTGCACCGATGCACACCAAGGCTGCACCGGTGCAACTGCTTCAAAACTCAGCAGAAGCACCAAAGGCCAATCTGCACCGGTGCATCAACACCTTGCACCGGTGCAACTGCACCAGAATGAGAATAATATTAGGACGGGGGGTTCCAAACTACCCCGAAACATCCCGAGCCAACCACGGGTTACGTGCACAAGCTAGGGAGAGTTGAACACTGAATTTGAATTGATAGAGGAAACCAAAGAAATTTCATTTGGATTTATTAGTGGATTTAAATATCGAATTTAAATCCCGGAAATATTATCTTAAAATTTTGGATCGTTACAACTGCTCTAGAGGAAGAAGCCTCTACGGCTTCAGTACAACCACAAAAGAGAGAAGTAGTACCTGTTGAGGTACCAGTCTCAGCACCTGTGGCAAACATAGATAGAATCTTGGCTGCTATAGCCTAAGAAAGATAAGAGCCTTTGTGAGGTGTCAAATGCAGCCCCAACGAGAACTAGTTTATTGGAAAGGTTCAAGAAACTATTCTCGATAGAATTTGAAGGATCAAAAAATCCCGTGGAGGCATAAAATTGACTGAAAGGTGTTGGTAGGGTGTTGACTACTATAAGGGTAATGGATGAACATAAGGTAGCCCTAGCAACCTTTATTTTTAAAGCAGAGGCTCTGGTTTGGTGGGAGGCAATTCAAAAGCTACTCACAGCACCATTGCCAGATTTTCAACCAATAACACCCCATGTTATTATTTGGGATAGATTTGTAAAGATTTTCAATGATCATTATTGTCCTGAGACTTATAGGCATGAACAAGAAGCTGCTTTCATTTGTCTCAAACAAGAGAAGATGTTGGTGGTAGATTATAAAGCCAGATTTGCAGCTCTATCCATATATGCACATGAGTTGGTAGATACAGATTCCAAGAGGTGCAAACATTTAAGGAGTGGATTGGAACCTAATGTGGCAAGTTGTTTGACAATATTCTGAGAAAGGTTACTATGCTGATCTAGTAGACATGACAAGGCAAGTGGAAAAGATGTAGAAGAAATGTATGGAAGAAGAGAGCAGTTTAAGAAGAGTACATTTGAATCAAGCAATGTTAGTAAAACAGAAGGGAGTTCGAAAGGGAGAAAGCCATTGTGTTTTAGTAAAGAAGTTGTGTTTACAGTGCCAAGTGAGAAAGACACAAAATTTGGAGGTGAAAGGAAGAATTATTTGATGAACGTAATTTTAGACTTAAAAGCTGTAGACCTGTTAAAGAAGGATTGTCAAAGGTTCCTAGCTCATATTGTTGACACCAGTAAGGAATCATTAGAGTTGTTAGAAATTCTAGTGGTAAATGAATTTGTAGATGTATTCCCAGATGAATTGCTAGGGTAAGTGCCAGACCGAGAGGTAGAGTTCGTCATTGAATTACTACCAGGGACCGAGCCTATATCTATATTACCTTATCTAATGGCCCCAACTGAACTGTTAGAGTTGAAAATTTAGTTAAAATACTTGCTTGATAAAGGTTTTATCTGATCAAGTGTTTCCCCATAGGGAGCACCAATGTTGTTTGTTAAAAATAAATATGGCACTTTGAGGATGTGTACAGACTACAGACAATTGAACAAAGTTACCATATGTAACAAGTATCCACTGCCCAGAATTCATGATCTGTTTGACCAATTGCAATAGACAATAGTATTTTCTAAAATTGATTTGAGGTTGGGATATTACCAAGTCAAAGTTAGAGAAAGTGATATTCCAAAAATAGCTTTTCGTGCGAGATATGATAATTTTGAATTCTTAATGATGCCATTTGGAGTCACTAATGCACCAGTAGTGTTTATGGACTTAATGAATACATTGTTTAAACCATATTTGGATATTTTTGTGATTGTGTTTATTGATGATATACTGGTGTTGTAATACCATGATTTCTAATTTGCTTATAAATAATGTTCTTTAGCATTGAAATTAATTAAGTAAGAAAGAAAAGGAATTTAGAAGGTAAACATTTATGTTGAGTATGAGAAGATAAGATAGAATTATCGATATGATTTTAAAATGTTTTGGAACTCGGGTTAATTTAGAAGAATTTAAGAAGAGGAAATGGAATTAAGTAAAAATAGGAAATTTAATTAGAAATATAATCCTTGCCATGGTGTGAGAAGCATATGATAACAACCTAAATAGGAATAGCTTACCTCTTATGAGAAGGATGCACTAGATAAAAATCCTAAAGGTGATGAACTTTGTACTTTAGTTAAGAAAAAAATCTGTCAAGATTATCTTTCATTCTCATCTTCCACCGAGAGTACTCTTGGAGAGCTTAAGTGATGTAGGCGTCAATGGCGAATGACGTCTACAACCTTCTAAACGCTTGTTGATTCGAACAAATACCAAGCGAATAGGCAGCAATCCAACGTTGATCGAATGATACCGTGAGATTGGAAAGATAGAGGCAAACTGCGTTCTAGATTTTTTTCATATAATCTGAAGTGTCCCAAAACGGAGGCATACAACACGCTTAAATATTGAAAGCATGAAAACCCTAATGGCCAAAAACAGTCTGGGCCAGAAATAGAAAACAAGCCCAAAACAGGCGGGCTGAAAATAAGAGAATGCTGTCAAAAATAAAAGGCTAAAACAATCGGAGTTACGCAGCCCCAGTTGTGGCTGTTTTACAAACAGCACGTCCGTAGCGTCTGCCACGTGTCTCCAGATAGTCTTCTGCTCTGCTATCCGCATCATTAAGGGAGAGGTAGAAACAGAGAGAAGAAGGGAGTTCTTGAGAAAATCATGAAGAAGAATAATTCTACTTCAAATCAGGACTTAAAGGTAAGATCAAGGCCATAGTTTCTCTTTAGTTCAAAGAGTTTTAGGGAGATATATGCTATATGAAGTTTGTTTTATAAAACTTCTTAGAAATGGAAGAAGAACACCCATATAATTAGTTGTTTTGGTCAAATAAAGTTACGAGAATATGTAGATAAGTGTTTAAGGATCATATATATGAAAAACCATAAGCTTTGGAAGTGAAATATAGCCTGCGTTTGAGGGTAAACCTTAGAAGCTCTGTTTTCTATAATTTCTTGGAAAAGGGGTGATATACTATATGTAAATCAATGATTATCTAAAACAAACTTTGAGGATATGCAAGTATATGTCTTAGGAGTATGTTTGTGAAAAATCTCACAATTTGGTTGTGTAGTTTGGGCTAAAGTTGAGGTTGAACATAAGGTGTTCAGGGATTCTGCCCAGGAGGTATCGGTCCCCCGAACCATTGGGGACCGGTCCCTTTTTCATAGAAGGGAATAAAATGGTGGAGGTACTGGTCCCCCACCCCTATGGGGACCGATCTCCCTTGCAAAAATTGTCATGTTGATTTAGGGCTTCTCCGGTTGTTGTCTGGAAGGTTCGAACTTCAAACTCGAGGTTGGGAATGTATGAAACCTTAAGGATTAGCACATTTTGAGTAGTATTAGGGAATTTTTCTAAGGATTTCCTTTAATTAATTATTATTGTATTTTGATTTTCAAGATCATCTACCAAACCCTACGATTAAGGTGAGTGATATTATACAGGTTTACACAGATTTTCGGTATATTTCTTATAGTTATCCCTATTTCCGGGAGAAAAGCATTTCAGTTAAGTTTTATAAATTTACCATGGATATGAAATATTTGTTCTTATATTATGAGCCATCGATATATTATGTTCTGGGACAGTCCTACTCCAAGGGGTTATCATGGCGATCCGGCTTCACTCTAGGGAAGTTATGTCCTATTGATCTGGTCCTACCCATTATGGGGATAGAGTGAGGTGTATTGTCTAATTATACGGGATTATGGGTCAAGCATTGTAACGATCTAGAATTTTAAATAATTTTCCTAAATATCATTATGGTCATTATCGGGTCCCATTCGATGAAATTCGATGGTTCGGGGTAGTTAGAGTCCCCGGTGTTGGGTTGGCGTTGTCTTGAGTCATTCCGGCAATGTGTCGAGGACCTTCTAGGCCCATTATGTCCCAGACATGTTCTGAACATTAAGAAATATTCTTCATGGGAGTTGTAGGTAATTTGATTACGAACGTAACGCAACTTGAATCGTCCCAATCGGAGTTCAGACGAAGACGTTATGTCCGAAATACCCGACAGTAACTTTGGTGAAGAAACTGTGAGTTGCGTTACCGGTCACGCGACATTTCCGTTACCGGTAACGCGTGATTTTGGGCGAATGCTGAGTGTCGCGTTACCGGTAATGGGTTATGCGAGGATTTTTGGAAGCTTAAGTTGGGGGCATTTTGGTCATTCCTGGGGGCATATATATACTCATTTTTCGTCTAATGAGTCATCTAAACCCATTTTCAGCCTCCCACTCCCAAAAACGATTTTATCTCCCCTCTCTCTAAAAATCTCTCCCTCTCTCTATATTTTGAAGATCATCCAAGCATCGGATGAAGTTTTCGCAAGAAGAAACGTTGTTCCTTGCATCGAGAGCTCTCCGGCAACCACCATGGCAAATCCATCCGACACGATTTGAGTTTTTGGGTCTCCTTCAACTTCAAGCAATGGAGTTTTGGTCTTCATCAACGTTGAAGATCACGACGAGGGCTTCGCAGTGATGGGTTTGGATCACGGCGGTACGGAGGATATTTTCCAGTGAAGTTTCCGGCGACTTTTCCGGCGATGCTCCAGTGGGTAAATTCTTAACTCCTATTAAGTGTGCGTGTGTGTTTACGTAAGATTGATTAAATACCCATAGTTTGTGTAAATTGCATGTCATGATCTCGGGTTTTAGTATAGTGGAATTGAACGATGATCTTGTACCTGCTAGGTGTTCGATAGAGTGCCCGAGGGGCTTGTGAGCCCAATTGATGGAGTCCTAGGATTGTATCACGGACAATTAAGTTTAAATGTCACTTGAAGTCAACGGGAGCGTTACGTGTTCGATGAAATACCCGTGAGAGGGATGGTTTGTATTTTGGGTGACTTGAGGGAGGATTGGTGACCATTGGAGTTTAGGATCGCCAAGTACTCGACAAAATGCCCGGGTGAACCTTATACCGTGTTTTGGGGTTATCTTGACAATTGAGTTGTCGTAGGACTTGTACGTGAAACAATTGGATACATGGAGATTTGAGGATCACGATGGATCCCTTGGAACTTAAGGTACATCACGCATTTGACGATATTGCCAATTGGGCATTGAATGGGGATTCGGGTGTCTAAGTCCCTCCCCTTCATGTTTGATACACGTGGGTATTCCTTAGCTCATTGTGGTAGAGTGTGGGCCGCGAAACCCTTGGTTGAGGTTGAACAATTTTGGTGGTTGTCTCCCTTGAATTGGCCAAGGTGGAGCTTATGATTGACGAACTAAGTAAGTAGTTTTACATAACCAAATGAACATCGAATATGGAGGATGTGCCCCACGAGGGCTACTCGTACTCAATCTTTAATCTATTATATGGGAAACTTGTAATGAAAAGGATATGGTCGAGTAAGTGGATGTAATATTATGGATTAGATGGTGACTCATATATCAAAGTGAAAGTAAACCCATTCGCGTGATTTTCGGAATGATGTAGTTTTGAAAGTAAACCCATTCGCGTGATTTTCGGAATGGTGTAGTTTTGAATAAAAATCCATTTGCATGATTTTCGGAATGATGTAGTTTTGAAAGTAAACCCATTCGCATGATTTTCAAAATGGTGTAGTTTTGAAAGTAAACCCATTCGCGTGATTTTTGGAATGGTGTTGTTGGCAACGATGATAGGAGAATTATAATTGAACGCATTCGCGTGATTTTCAGAATACGGGATGGTCACTCCATCCACGACATTGTGCGCAATGGGGATAGCGTAGCCCTCCCAAAGTTACTTGGAGAATGATGGATAGTAAAGGATGGTGTGTTACCAGAGCCACTATGCCGGACCAACCCTATCAACGTTGTATAAATCAAAACAATGCAGTTGAATTATTAGTTGCGTGCTTTCGGACTAATCGAAATAATACAGTTGAATTATTAGTTGCATGCCTTCGGACTAATTGAAATAAGCTAAAGTAAAGGAAAGAAAGGAATACCTCAAATACTTCAAGTGATGTGTGAATCCAATACTTGACCAAGTGGACGGTCGGAATGATTTGTGAGGTAAGCTAGTGTTGGATATCTTAGCTTTGCTTTGGTTTAGGATCCTTAGTTGATCCTTGGAGTTGCTTGACCTTAGTGGTAAGGTTGGTTGAGTTGAGACTAGAGGTTTATTTGGTTGGACTTGGGATGTCGTGCCCTTTGTACTCATTTGATGTTGCGGCTTTGGTTAGACACACTTTGTTGGCGATATGCCTATATCACGATTGCCTTGAGTTAGGTTACACTACATGCACTTTAGTTTTCTTACTGTTTCTATGCTTTTACTTGTGGACACATAGGCACGCACCACACGTGCATGCTTGGTCGTAGTTAGGGGTTTTCTCACTAAACTGTTGTTTGCTCAGACCCTCTTTCTTTTCCTTTTTCTAGTCTGTGTTGCAGGACTAGCTGGACTTGGAGCTGGAGTCAGCTGTTGGGTTTTCTTGGACTCGGCCACCTCCGTTGCAGTGGCTTCTTTTGTACAGGGTAGTGTAGATGCAGTATTTCAGTTACAGTTGTTCTTCTTGTATAGAGTAGTTCAGTTGTACTTACCTTTTGTTGTACTTAGTTGTAGTACTTCAGTTATAATCAGATGTTGTACTTTACCCCTTCCGCTTTGTATAATTCTTGTACCCTTGTTTTATACTACTCTGTGATGTAATGTTAAATTCAACTGACTGTATCTGAATGGAAAGTAGTTGTATCCCCCTGTTTACATTCTTTAAACTATTTTTCAAAAAAAAAATGGTTTGAAAACCCGGGGCGTGACAACTTGGTATCAGAGCTTTCGGTTCGAATACTTTGGAACCATGGGGAGACACTTAGTCTTCATGTGTTCTCTTGGTCATTACATTGTTCTTCAGTCGTGTCTGTGTTCTTGATGTGATCTACCACATCATGGCCTTATGTCTTTGCAGTATCCTGCTTGTTTGTCTCCTTCTATGCATGTGGAGTCTTTCCTTCCTTCGGAAGTTGAGTGTTGGTCTCTTGTGGCAAGTCTAGTTGCCTTACGTCATTTGGGTGCCCTTGTGTCCTTGTTCCTAGTGACCTTTGTGCGTCGTTGTGGTTATTGGTTGGTTTTAGGCTCCTCTATTTCATTAGAGTTGAGATTGTGGTCCATGACAAGATAATATTCATTGAAGTGTTCGAGGTTATTGTTGGGATTACCCCTTGTCCTGTTGTTCGTAAGGAAGAACTTTGGTCTGGTTAGGACGTGGTGTTAGGATCTTGGCAACCTTGGCTTTGGTTTGGTGATTTGTAATATCCCTTGAAAACCTTTTTGTCTCGAAGTTGGGTTGCTTGTCCATATTGAGGTGCCAACACCCATTTAGTTGTTGGGGACTTGACCTTCTAGTCGGTATGCGTTCGTGTTTCCTCTGTTATCTTAGTGAAATTCTTGAGGCTTTCCCGAGACTTTCTAGTATTCTTCTTTTAAGGGGTATGACCCGTCGATCATATCTCTTTGCGAAATTGAATGGTTTGTGCCCGTTTTGGATTTTACATTGAGAAACAAAATATTGGTGTCGTTTGGAAATCTTTGCGTTGTTCCTTGCCCCGTTGGTCGGGAGGTGGAATCTTGATTGTAGTGGCATGTCACTTTAGCCCTTCGCCTGTGGACTTGAGACGTAGATTGGTGTTAGTTTTGTCGTCGATGTTTTCCCTTATCTTATCATATCGGTTGTATACTTCCTGTACTCGTTCCTTACTTTGTGGTTTGGGAAGGTAGAGTTTGACCTTAGCGGTATGGTATGTTCAGTCGCGTATGACTCGGTTATCGTTGGCGTTGACATTACTTATTGAAACCTCTTAAGTTTGAAAAAATTGGTTATTTTCCCGTTGTTAGGGCATGAGTTCCCTTGAGGCTATTGGGATTTAGGCATCCCGTTTGAGTTTAAGCCCTTCCGTAGCCTTGTGAAGAGCCTTGAGGTGTCACCGAGATTATTGGAATACTTATCTTTAAGGGGTATGACCCATTGGTCAAAATCTTTTATAAGATCACCTTAGCTTGTGAGCCGTATGTTTGAGTTGAAGTGTTAGAGTTGTTTTGGACTAACCGCTAGCTTAAGGTGCGATTCGTGACGCATTCGCCCTCAGCTAGATGTTTCATATTGTTGTGAAAGTGGTTCAGTTGACCGTTTGGAGTCCGATAATCGGTGGTCGTGCGTTGGTCTTAAATGTAATTGTGCTCGACGATCTAGTTGATAGTGGAATGCACGTGTGCGTGTCGTAATCGTCTTCATAGTCTCTCATTGGAAAATTCTATTGAAGTAAATCCTTGACTCATTAGGATTCGTGAGATCCTCCATACTTTCAAAATTGTTAGTATTGACATCAGAGTAGCGCAGCGGGAACGGGTTGGGGGTACGACTACGATCACTTGAAGAAACACTCTGTCGATCTTGAAATCACTTTTGGAGAACAAATTCTTTCTCCTCTCCTTTCTGTGTGACATTGCGAATATAGTTCGAGCAGTGGTATTGGATGATGTGTTGGTTTCCCAACCTATTTCCCGATTTTAAATCTTGTACCCGGGCCACTTGGCTTGTAGGGTTCTAAGTGTAGAACGATGAATTTGGCTTGCAATTCTTATTTTCACCTTTGTTCGTGAGTTAACGGAGTCATGGGCTAACTTTCCTCTTGTTGGTATTCTTGGGCATTGGATCGATGTTTCCCCTTGTGCCCGTTGTTTTTGCTATGCTTGTCTTGCGACTAGTTGTGAAATTTGTTGACTCTTGGATAGCGTCCCATGGACTTCTTAGTGCATGAGATGTGTATTGGAACCCCAAGAAGTTTTTGGTGGCATATCATTCGAGTTATGTCTCAAGTTACGAATGACCCATATTATAGGTTGTTTTGTTCCGATCTTCTAGTGGGTGACGTTTGTTGATCTCGTCTCATTTTGGTTCTGATGGAAATTCCTCTTGTTCAGAGGATTGAGTGTTTGGTGTCTGTCACTCTAGCGTTGTTGCTTCCTTGGTTCAATTTTTTTGTAGTCCCAATTTTGGTTGCGAAATTTTAGTGGAATTGAAATTTTTTTTGTTCCGTTCATTATGCTTTGCTTTGAACATGGTGTTGATCGTTGGAAAGAAGTTCGTGGACTTAAAACATGTGTATCCGTTTGGTCGTGGGAAAGATGGGTGTAAATGCATATTGTGGTCTAGACTTGGTGTGAGTTAAGTGTCATGCCATATTGTTTAGGCTTGGCACTTGCACATTTTGGCATATGTGGGTGCGTGAGTACTTTCTTGGTTATGTGATATACATTTGACGTGGTGAATTGGTCTGAGAAGAGCTACCGGTCGGGGCATCTCAAAGAAAATCACCAAGGTCATACGGTTACCACCCTAGGAGGTGTGTGTTCTTTGGCTCGAGAGTTCGGAGCATATACACGTGTTGCATCTATTTCGGTTGGTTCGTGGGTGTTGGTGCGATGATATATCCTCGCTAGTTATAATTCGCTAAACATTAGTGCAAATGGTCTTAAGGCGTGTCGGCGTGTCCTTGCCGTGTCCGTGTGTCCTCGGCGGGTCGTTGGTGTATCAGCATGTTTTTAGCATATCCTTATATATCGGGGTACCCATAGTGCGATTGTTGGCTTATGGTTGACAACGACGCTAGAATTACTCGTGTGCGAGTTTGTAGAACCATTTCGTTCCCCGTTGTAAATGTCGTAGCAAGAAGATTGTTGGCCTCTTGTTCTTGGGGAGACTAATTCCTTATGGGATCCTCCATCACTTGTATCTTTGACAAGATCATTTTTTTGTGTCAGCGTGTCCACACCGTATCGGGAGTTGACCCTTTTAGTTTTGTGTGGCACGTGGGTTTTCTCAAAGTTTGGTGTTCCTCGGTTGAAATCTTTGCATCTCTCCTTAGTTAAGTTCGTGCCGACTTATCTATATCATATCGGGAAGCATCTCTCTATTTTTGGCATACTTGTAAGCATGCGAGTTGTGAAGCGTGCCCTTGTATTGTGGCTATCGCGGAGTAATCATAGGATGTCGAAGCAAAGTTGTACTTATGCTTGATCAAGTGTCCGAACAACCGTATCGAATCCAAGTATCCCTTTGGAATGTATTTTGCCTTTTGTGTAATCTAACTCTTGGGGAGTTGTTGTGGAAGTGAGTTTTGATTCTGATTCAATTGTTGAGGAGTAAATTCGTTGGTCCCGTTAGTCGGTGGTTTGGTTTTTTATCCCCTCTTTTCTTACTCAATTTCGAGGACAAAATTTCTTTAAGGGGTATGAGATGTAACGACCTGGAATTTTAAATAATTTTCCTAAAGATCATTATGGTCATTATCGGGTCCTATTCGATGAAATTCGATGGTTCGGGGTAATTAGAGTCCCCGGTGTTGGGTTGACATTGTCTTGAGTCATTCCGACAATATGCCGAGTACCTTATAGGCCCATTATGATCCCGAGACGTTCTGAACATTAAGAAATATTATTCATTGGAGTTGTAGATAATTTGATTACGAACGTAACGCAACTTGAATCATCCCAATCGGAGTTCGGACGAAGAAGTTATGTCCGAAATACCCGACAACAACTTTGGTGAAGAAACTGCGAGTTGCGTTACCGGTAACGCGACATTTCCGTTACCGGTAACGCGTGATTTTGGGCGAATGCTGAGTGTTGCATTGCTGGTAACGAGACATTTCCGTTACCGGTAACGGGTTCTGCGAGGATTTTTTGCAGCTTAAGTTGGAGGCATTTTGGTCATTTCTGGGGGCATATATATACTCATTTTTCGTGTAATGAGTCATCTAAACCCATTTTCAGCCTCCCACTCCCAAAAACGATTTTCTCTCCCCCTCTCTCTAAAAATCTCACCCTCTCTCTACATATTGAAGATCATCCAAGCATCGGATGAAGTTTTCGCAAGAAGAAACATTGTTCCTTGCATCGAGAGCTCTCCGGCAACCACCATGGCAAATCCATCTGGCACGATTTGAGTTTTTGGGTCTCCTCCAACTTCAAGCAATGGAGTTTTGGTCTTCATCAACATTGAAGAGCACGACGAGGGCTTAGCAGTGATGGGTTTGGATCACAGCGCGACTTTTCCGGCGACTTTTCCGGCGATGCTCTGGTGGATAAATTCTTAACTCCTATTAAGTGTGTGTGTGTTTACGTAGAATTGATTAAATACCCATAGTTTGTGTAAATTGCATGTCATGATCTCGGGTTTTAGTATAGTGGAATTGAGCGGTGATCTTGTACCCGCTAGGTGTTCGATATAGTGCCCGAGGGGCTTGTGAGCCCAATTTATGGAGTCCTAGGATTGTATCACGGACAATTAAGTTTAAATGTCACTTGAAGTCAACGGGAGCGTTACGTGTTCGATGAAATACCCTTGAGAGGGATGGTTTGTATTTTGGGTGACTTTAGAGAGGATTGGTGACCATTGGAGTTTAGGGTCGCCAAGTACTCGACAAAATCCCTGGGTGAACCTTAGACCGTGTTTTGGGGTTATCTTGACAATTGAGTTGTCGTAAGACTTGTACGTGAAACAATTGGATACGTGGAGATTTGAGGATCATGATGGATCCCTTGGAACTTAAGGTACATCACGCATTTGACGATATTTCCAATTGGGCATTGAATGGGGATTCGGGTGTCTAAGTCCCTCCCCTTCATGTTTGATAAACATGGGCATTCCTTAGCTCATTGTGGTAGAGTGTGGGCCGCGAAACCCTTGGTTGAGTTTGAACAATTTTCTTGGCTGTCTCCCTTGAATTGGCCAAGGTGGAGCTTATGATTGACGAACTAAGTAAGTAGTTTCATATAACTAGATGAACATCGAATATGGAGGACGTGCCCCACGAGGGCTACTCGTACTCAATCTTGAATCTATTATTTGGGAAACTTGTAATGAAAAGGATATGGTCGAGTAAGTGTACGTAATATTATGGATTAGATGGTGACTCATATATCATAGTGAAAGTAAACCCATTCGCGTGATTTTCGGAATGGTATAGTTTTGAAAGTAAACCCATTCGTGTGATTTTTGGAATGGTGTAGTTTTGAAAGTAAACTCATTCGCGTGATTTTCGGAATGATGTAGTTTTGAAAGTAAACACATTCGCGTGATTTTCGAAATGGTGTAATTTTAAAAGTAAACCCATTCGCGTGATTTTTGGAATGGTGTTGTTGGCAACGATGATAGAAGAATTATAATTGAACACATTGGCGTGATTTTCGGAATGCGGGATGGTCGCTCCATCCACGACATTGTGCACAATGGGGGTAGCGTAGCCCTCCGAACGTTACTTGAGGAATGATGGATAAGAAAGGATGGTGTGTTACCAGAGCCACCATGCCAGACCAACCCTATCAACGTTGTATAAATCGAACAATGCAGTTGAATTATTAGTTGCATGCCTTCAGACTAATCGAAATAATACAGTTGAATTATTAGTTGCGTGCCTTCGGACTAATCGAAATAATACAGTTGAATTATTAGTTGCGTGCCTTCGGACTAATCGAAATAAGCAAAAGTAAAGGAAAGAAAGGAATACCTCAAATACTTCAAGTGATGTGTGAATCCAATACTTGACCAAGTGGACGGTCGGAATGATTTTTGAGGTAAGCTAGTGTTGGATATCTTAGCTTTGCTTTGGTTTAGGATCCTTAGTTGATCCTTGGAGTTGCTTGACCTTAGTGGTAAGGTTGGTCGAGTTGAGACTAGAGGTTTTTTTGGTTGGACTTGGGATGTCGTGCCCTTTGTACTCATTTGATGTTGCGGCTTTGGTTAGACACACTTTGTTGGCGATATGCCTATATCACGATTGCCTTGAGTTAGGTTACACTACGTGCACTTTAGTTTCCTTACTATTTCTATACCTTTACTTGTGGACACATAGGCACGCACCACACGTGCATGCTTGGTCGTAGTTAGGGGTTTTCTCACTAAACTGTTGTTTGCTCAGACCCTCTTTCTTTTCCTTTTTCTAGTCTGTGTTGCAGGACTAGCTGGACTTGGAGCTGGAGTCAGCTGCTGGGTTTTCTTGGACTTGGCCACCTCCGTTGCAGTGGCTTCTTTTGTACAGGGTAGTGTAGATGCAGTATTTCAGTTACAGTTGTTCTTCTTGTACAGAGTAGTTCAGTTTTACTTTGCTTTTGTTGTACTTAGTTGTAGTACTTCAGTTATAATCAGATGTTGTACTTTACCCCTTCCGCTTTGTATAATTCTTGTACCCTTCTTTTATACTACTCTGTAATGTAATGTTAAATTCAGCTGACTGTATGTGAATGACAAGTAGTTGTATCCCCCTGTTTACATTCTTTAAACTTTTTTTTTAAATGGTTTGAAAATCCAGGGCGTGACAAGCATCGAGCTAATCCACTCAAGGATGTCGGGGAGTATGATTACGGTTATGTTCTATTAGATGATGGTGTATCACAATAAGCAAGATATTATTTTTGAAATAAGAAGAATGGTACCAGATTTGCCATGATTATGATTCACACTATGTTATGGCAGTTTTTATAAAAACGATAAGTTATGATTATGTATGTAGACTTTATTACAATCCAGTATCCGTATATTCTGTTTATGCAAGAAAGCTCTGTTATAAAAATTTTGGAATTAAGTTATGCAATGTATCTATTTAAAAGTTGTTCACAATTCATGGATAAAATATATGATTCTATATTTTGTCACCCATACGATCTTAGGCTTATGAAATTATATTTTTCAAGATTAAAGAAATAATCTGAACAAGGAAGCAAACATCTGATTCTGTAGCTGTGAGAGGAGAAAGTATGAGATAAGGTTATTGAATGTAAAATAAAGTTAATGTAATAAGTTAGTTTGGCTCTGAGACATATTTTAAAAATGTTTTGGTTTTATATTATGGTCTATAATAAAAATTGTATGTTGTTTCCTTTTTAAGGCATGTATGGAAACCTATGATACTTCTGCTGTGTTATCGTCATTCTGTTTTATAATTTTAATATGTGGAAATCTGTATGGCCTTGGGTGATTTTACTAATTACTTGGCATCTATTACGATAACCTCAGAGGATAGGTTTGGGTCGTGACAGGTGTATTCTTGTACTAAGGAGGAACATGGGAATCATTTGTGGATTGTTTTGAGCATTATAATAGAAACTAAGTTATATGGGAAATTTAGTATGAGTTTTGGCTCAATAAAGTTACATTTTTGGGTCATGTTATTTCTTGTGATGGGATTTCCGTGGATCCAAATAAGGTGGAAGCTATAGTGAATTGAAAAAGGCCAACGACTATGACTGAGGTGTATAGTTTCCTTGGGTTGGCAGGATATTATAGAAGATCCATCCAAAACTTTTAGACAATATATTTACTTTTAACTAAGTCGACATGGAAAGAAACTAAATTCGAATGGTCACTGGATTGTGAGAGGAGTTTCTAAGAATTAAAAATAGATTAGTAACATCACCTATTTTCACAATAGCTATGGGAACGGAGGATATATTGATTTATAGTGATGCATCCTATCATGGGTTGGGTTGTGTGCTTATGCAATGTGGCAAGGTTATTGCTTTTGAATCTAAGCAGTTGAAACCACATGAACATAATTACCCTACACATGATTTGGATCTGTTAGCTATTGAATTTTCTTTGAAATTGTGGAGACATTATTTGTATCATGTGACATGTGAGATTGATACTGACCATCAAAGTCTCAAGTATCTTTTCACCCAAATAAAGTTAAACTTAAAATAATGTAGGTGGATGGAGTTAATCAAAGATTATGATTGCACCATTTACTATCATCCAAGAAAAGAAAATATAGTGGCTGATGCTTTAAGTCATAAGAATTCTGGGAGATTAGCATGTTTGCAATGTTCTAAAGTTGATACTTTTATAGAATTGACTCAAATGGGGGTAAGCTTTGAAATAAGAAATGATGATGTCTTATTAGCCCAGATTTCTATTCGGCCATTGTTTAATGATAACATTAGAGAGGGGAAAAAAGTTAATGAAAATATTGAAAAGATTGGATATCAAGTGCTTAATAAAGAAGTAACTGAGTTTAGTACTTAAAATGATGGTATGTTATTGTTCAAAAGAAAGATGTGTGTGCCTAATAATCCTATCTTGAAACGAGAGATTTTGGATGAAGCTTATAGTTCAGCCTATGCTTTACATTCGGGTAGTACAAAAATGTATAGAGATTTAAAAATAATTTTTTGGTGACCGGGGATGAAAAAATAAAGTGTAGAGTTTGTAGCAAAATGTTTGACATGTCAATGAGTCAAAGTAGAATATCAGCGACCGATTGGATTGTTGCAAAATCTTCCTATACCAGAGTGGAAATGGGAAATGTGACTATGGACTTTGTGGTAGGATTACCTCTCCCTAGTAAAGGATGTGGTTCAGTGTGGGTGGTGGTTGATCGACTAACAAAATCAACTCATTTTTACCAGTGAGAACCACATATACAGTTGGTAATTATGCTTAAATTTATATTGATTAAATTGTATGATTGCATGGTATTCCAGTGTCGATTGTCAGTGATAGAGATCCAAAGTTTACATCTCGATTTTAGGTTAGTCTTCAACAAGCTTTGGAAACTTTTTGTAAATTTAGTACGGCCTGTCATCCACAAATAGATGGACAGTCAGAATGTGCTATACAGATTCTAGAGGATATGTCGAGAGCTTGCGTACTTGATTTTGGAGGAAATCGGGATGAATATTTAAATTTGACAGAATTTGTGTACAATAATAGCTATCAAATCAGTATTAGCATGGCACCATATAAAGCATTAAATGGTCGTAAATGCAGGTCACCAATTTGTTAGGATAATATGGGTGAACGTCAGTTGTTAGGGCCATAAATAATCCAACAAACATCTCGTGAATGTAGAACATTCAGGGATCAAAATCTCGGGGATCAAAATCCCATATGTATAGCCAACTCAAGGATCATCATCCATAATCAACCACTATTTGATTTAACCTTCTAATTTTCCAAAATTCCCAATTTTAGGCCAATGGCCAAATTTCAATTACTCTTAAGATATCAATATACCAATAGTCAATTCAATACTCCAATTTGATATTCCCAAGGTCAATTGACATTTTCCCCAAATTTTTTGAATAAAATCAAATTAGGGTTTTTGTAATAACCCATCCTGGAAACTATGCTATGAATGAGGATCCGTACACGTGTCGCTACTTAATATCATCACACAAAGCAAATAATTGCGAAATGGTTCTAGAATAAAATCCTCAAACAAGACTAATATCTCACAGCAGAAGATGAAATAAATAAATCCCAAAATTAAATAGTCTCACCACAAGTACGACTAAGACCCAAACATGGTCTAAACAAGAAACTCACCAACTATCGTCATTAGAGACAAAACAAAGTCTCTATACAAGATACTGCTATAGCTCATATAAAGATAAAAGGGACATCAACTCCCAATGCTAGCATCTCTAATCTCGCTAGACTCCACCTAGCAAATTTGGACCTGGCTTGTAATGAACCGCTAGGCTCCGTGATTTGGAAATGTATGCAAAACAAAAGAGAGAGACAACAAATCCAAGAGTGTAACGACCTAGAATTTTAAATGTATTTTTTAAATGAAAATATATTTTTTTGATAATCAACGAAAGTCGAAGTTCTATAGATGGTAATCTAGCGATTTAGAATGACGAGGATCACCGGTATTGAGTCGGTATGGTTTTTGGTCGTTCTGGCAATAGGCCGAGGCCCTTCTAGGCCCATTATGATCCCGAGATGTTCTTAAAATTTATGTGTACTCTTCATCAATGTTGTAGACAATTTCATTAGGAATCCAATGCAACTTGAATCGCGTTAATCGGAGTTCGGACGAAACAGTTATGGTCAAACTACTCTCAAACAACCTTGATGTTCACACAACAGAATTTCATATCGAAATGGGGTCCCTTCCTCCCTCCTTTATATCGAAATATGGTTGGGGCTGCCTTCTTTGAAGCTACATTTCGATATGTAGCAGCCCCTTCCTTCCATATATTTCGATATAGGTTAGTGTATAAGTTGGTCAGAGGGTATTGCATATCGATATGTAAGGCTATACATATCGATATGCTTCTCGTTTGAAATTCGGCAGAGGCAACTTCATTTCGATATATGCCCTATGCATATATCGAAATGATGTTCGGGGCAGAGTATTTGGGGATTGTTGTAAGAGTATTTTTGTCCATTTTGGGCTATGTATATATATATATTTTGAGGGAAAGGAAGCCCTAATCTGAACATTGTTGGCCTCCCCTCCTCTCCCACGTAAGTATCCTCTCTCCCTCCCCTCTCTCGAATATCTCTTTCTCCCACACTCTTCTCTCCCTCTTTGACCTTCTTCCCTTGCTCTTTGAAGGAAAAGCCCTTCATCAACCACGACGAGTGATAGGTACGGTAAC
>NMUG010001244.1:0-18493 GCA_002855965.1 Monotropa hypopitys
GTACTCAATTCGACGCTAATATTAAAGTACTTCGTTCTGATAATGGGACTGAGTATATAGATGGGATTTTCGGGCATATCATAATGACTCTGGTATTCTCTTTCAGACTTTCTGTGTTGGAACTCCACAACAAAATGGAGTTGCCGAACGCAAGAATCGTCATCTTGCTGAGGTAGCCCGTTCTCTATTATTCACCATGAATGTTCCCAAACATTTTTGGGGCGAAGCTGTTCTTATTGCTGCCTTTCTTATCAATCGCATGCCATCTAGTGTGCTTCAGTTCCAAGTTCCGATTAAATTCCTCCTCGATTCTTCTAGGATCTCATCTCCTCCACCCAAAATCTTTGGTTGTGTGTGTTTTGTTCATGCTCTTAAGCACCCAGGTGGAAAGCTAGATCCCAAAGTCCACAAGTGCATTTTCCTTGGTTATTCTCCAACTCAGAAGGGTTATAAATGCTATGACCCATGTTCTCGCAAAATATATGTCTCCATGGATGTCACCTTTTGGGAAACAGAACCCTTTTATTCTTCGACCACTTCACCTCTTCAGGGGGAGAATAATAGACATGAAGAGTTGAAGGAAGAATTACGCATGGCATATCATACTCCAGAATCATGGTCTTATCCTTTGCCTTGTCACAGTGAAGAAGAGAATGATAAATCAGTCCAGCAACATTTACCTGCAGAAAGAGTGGATCATGATGTTGGTGGAAGACTGGATAGACCAACAGGTGAAACGAGTGTAGATCATGACATTGGTGGACGTCTGGACAAACCAGATTTGAGAACTTATTCACGCCGAGAGAAGACTACTGGTGTTGAGCCATCTTGCCAATCACAATTTCCAACTCTAGTTCATGATACTTCAACTGAGTCCCTTGATAATACTCCTTTATCTATATCTCTACCTTTTGATGATCTTGATGTGTTTATTGCTCATAGGAAGCCCGTTCGAACACATAAAGTGTCGGCTCGATTATGTACCCAATATCCCATCTCTCAGTTTGTCTCTTATGATCGTTTATCTTCTTTATACCATGCATTTGTTTTGTCTCTTTCTTCTATATATATTCCACAGAATTGGCAGGATGCATTCATGATACCTAAGTGGAAAGGGGCTATGGTAGAAGAGACGACGGCCATGAAAAAGAATGACACATGGGAGTTAGTATCTCTTCCAGAAGGGAAGAAACCAGTTGGATGCAAATGGGTCTTCACTGTCAAGCAGAATGTTGATGGTACTGTTGAACGATATAAGGCAAGACTTGTTGCCAAGGGTTTTACTCAAACTTATGGTATTGACTACGAGAAGACGTTTGCTCCAGTAGCAAAGATGAACTCTGTTCGGGCTCTACTTTCTTGTGCTGCTAATTTGAATTGGCAAGGTCTGATAGAGGTATTTTTATCTCCCAACGAAAGTATATTCTTGATCTATTAGAAGAAACAAGTATGTTAAGTTGTAGACCTGTTGATTCTCCTATTGATGCCAATCACCAGCTTAGTAGAGACTCAGGGGAGCGCACTGATAAGGAGAGATATCAGCGACTGGTAGGTCGACTGATATACTTAGCTCACGCTCGACCAGATGTCAGTTATGCAGTGGGTATTGTCAATCAGTTTATGCATGATCCTCGCTCTTCACACCTGGATGCAGTTTATCACATTTTGAGGTATCTCAAATCAGCTCCATGCAAAGGAATTCTGTTCTCTAATAACAGTCGCTTGCAATTGGAGGCATTTACTGATGCTGACTGGGCTGGTTCAGTGGATGATAGACGCTCTACCTCTGGATATTGCACATTTCTTGGGGGAAATTTGATCTCCTGGAGAAGCAAGAAACAATCAATGGTTGTCAGATCTAGCGCCGAAGCTGAATACAGAGCTATGGCTCATGGCGTTTGTGAGCTCTTGTGGCTACAAACTCTATTATGTGATCTTGGAATTTCCAACAGTGGTCCTATAAAACTCTACTGCGATAACAAAGCCGCTATAAATATCACTCATAATCATGTTAAACACGACAGAACAAAGCATGTAGAGGTTGACAGACATTTTATCAAAGAAAAGCTAAGCATGGGTTCAATATGCATGCCATTTGTGAAATCTGAAGATCAACTTGCTGACATTTTCACGAAAGGGCATAGCAACAAGGTTTTTCATCCTATTGTATTCAAGTTGGGCTTGATAGATATCTTCGCACCAACTTGAGGGGGAGTGTTAAGTTATAAGTTTGTGTTTGTATAAATAGTTATAAGTTGAGGGGGTTGTTTGTATTTATTTCTTTCTCCTTTTTATATAGAGTTAGACATTGTAATATTCAGAGTGTAATTGATAATAAAGTTGTTTTTTTCCGCTGCTCTATCTTCTCACAATCTTTAACATATGCTTCATCCAGTGCCTTCAAGATAATTGTACACGCTGCATATAACAGGAAGAAGGCAACTATAAGAGCCCACTATTTAGCCCATGAACAATTGTCACATTGTCCCTCCAAGTCTTTGCTTCATCCAGTGCCTGCAAGATATTTGTACACGCTGCATATAACAGGAAGAAGGCAACTATAAGAGCCCACTATTTAGCCCATGAACAATTGTCACATTGTTCCTCCAAGTCTTTGCTGACATCCATAGACTAAAAAGGAAGGAATGGTCCCCGTGTTTCATACCTCCTTAAGAAAGGGAGGAAATCTAGTGGACACAAAATATACCTGTAGAAATGCAAGCTTCATCCACTGCCATTCAGGCCAATTGTTACTCTCTACGACTTCAATATGCGCCAACCCATTGTTAAAGAAGCATGGCCTTGTGTATGATGCTCAACTTCGGAAAAGAGTGTAACAAATGGTTCCTTTTATTTAAGATCCATTTCGCAATTGAAATGATATGTTGAGTACTCAAATGCATTACATCAGGCTGCTAAACTGAACTCTAAGATTCCCTTACACCTCGTTTTCAAATAATTTTAGATCATTCGCACAATAATCCAAAGAGTCAGATCCTCACAAGTTGCAAAGTAGATATAATATTCATTTTGAACTGCCATGGCGGTAAAGCTTGCTAGAAAGGAGTTCCACCAAAAAAATTATACAAAATTTGAATAATGTACAGTGCAACAATTCCTCGAGTAGTACAGAGTTCAGTGTTTATTCTAAGCAGAAGGAAAGTTCTGTACTTTCTGTCGATACACATCAGAACAGTGTCCAACAGATTACCTTTTGCTTCTTTTTGAACTCTTCCCATGTAACTGTGTGAGAAGTGTTGAGGCTGGCCAAACGAGCAGCATGCCAATCTGGTGAATGAAAAGAACCATCCACCTGTGACAGTCCTCATCAGAAAAAGTACAGCGACAAAGCATATAAGCTATGATATGTTAGTTATCCAATTAAACTACCTTCACCATCCGAGTAGCAACAGAAACTAGCAACTAGAGAAGATGAAAAATGAAATTGGTGTGTCAAACATAACAAAATGATATACAATATAGTTATAATTAAAGTAAACAATATAAACAGCACAATTTAGCCAGGTGTCAGCATATGAAAAGGTTAGACAATACAAAAATTAAGCTAAAACAGTATAAAGAGCACCATTTAGGAACATAAGTACAGCAACTAAGTATTAAACGTGGAAAAAGCTTGCTCCAGCTACAGCGGGGAAATATGGCAAAAAATAGTTGACCATAAGAAAGAAGAAGTCACCAGTATAACAAATTAACAATCATTAGCCATATTTACATTTATGAGATCGCATAGAAACACAGAAAAAGAAAACAAAAAGAAAGAAAGTATTAAGGGTTGTTATACTATCCAGATCATGACTGGCATTTAAAGAAGTAACCCAGCAGCTTAAAGCAGTTATTTAATCCATAGCCCCTCTATTTCACCCTGCCACAAAAGTGATGGTTCATGGAATCTATAACTAGTAATTTGTTTGTCACAAAAAAAGATAGACTTATTGGGAATGCTCCCTGTAAGATCATATCTTAATTTATAGAAATAAAGGACTGTGTTCCTTGACAGTGTGAAAATGAAGTGTCGCTTTCTTGTCATTCAAAGTCAGCTCCTCGTGTCTTAACCATACTAAGTTCAACTTTAGTTCAACTCAAAATGGCAATAGTCACTTTTGATTTAACACCACCAAGTATTATAAAATATAGACGATTCCCCAACAGAAAATTTGAAGATTCTCTTACTGTCACTGCTGTGGTACTGATGTATGGAAGCGAGTTTTATTGGATGCCCGTGTCCATGTTTCCTTTTTTTAGATTTAACGTGTCACAAGTAACTCCGCTTGTATCATACTTAGTCTTATTTTTTAAAAAGACGATCTCAAGCCCGGATAGAGGAGGAAGATTGTATGTTTGGTAGCTGACATCTAACACGTAAAAACTCTATTGGATCCTCATGACATGAATCCGAATATGAATATGATTAATGCTAGGGTGTTCCCTTCAAGCAACGCGTTCCGTCTGCCTTAGGGTGTTTCAAAAAAAATTGCAAGAGGCATGGTACCTGCCTCGGAGTGCTTCGAAAATTTTGCGTCTACCCAGACGAGCGCTAGTAAAGAAGTTAGCATAGATTCATAGGCTTAGACTCGCTAGCTGGAATATAGAATCCTTGAAAGATAAAACCTCAGAACTAGTTGATTGTATGATTAGGAGGTGAATTAGCATAGCTTTCCTACAAGAAACTAAGTGGGTTAAGACAAAAAGCTAAGTAAATAGAGAACACCGGGTAGAAGTTTTATTACACTGGAAAGGATAGGCATAGAAATGGGATAGGAATAGTAGTTTCTAAATACATTACAGACTCTGTAGTCACAGTCACGAGAAAGGGGATATAATCATTGTAGAGAAACTTGTTATCAGAGAGACAATAGTTAATGTTATTAGTGACTATGCACCCAAGTTGGCTTGGATGATTACGTGAAAGGACAATTTTGAGATCAAATAGATGAGGTGGTGCAAAGGATACCTTTGGGATAGAACATATTTATAGACGGCGATTTCAATGGATATGTAGGCAATATTAAACAAAGACTCGAAGCAGTACATGGTGGTTTTGGCTTTGGCTTTCAAAATAAAGCTGGAAAGAGCATTTTGGATTTTGCAGTAGCTTCGGATTTTAGAGTTACGAACACCTTCTCTAAGAAGAGACATGAACACTTAATCACCTTTAAGAGTAGATCTAACAAAAGTCGAATAGACTACTTTCTAATCAAAGGCATAGACCACTTAGTATGTAAGGACTGTAAGGTTATGACTGGAGAACGTTTGGTGTCACAACATAGGCTTATAGTATTGGATATTTGCTTAAAAGATCAACAAGAAATGACGAAAGAGTAGAAATCAAAGAACTAGATGGTGGAGTCTACGAGGTGAAAACTTGGGATTTTTTAGGGACAAGATGTTAAACAAGCTAGATGAGATTTTAAAGATAGTGGTGAGGAGATGTGGAATGCGATGGCAGGTTGTATTAGAATATCACAAGAAGTACTTAAGAAGTTGTGCGAGCGAGGTCCTACTTCAAAAGAGACCTGGTGGTGGGCTGACGAGGTCCAAGCCATAGTTCAACCTAAAAAAGCGTTTTTAAAAAGTGTCAACAGAACAGAAATGAAGACAATTTTAAGACCTATAAACAAGCTTGCAAAGAGGCTAAGAAAGTCGTGGGGTAAGCTAAAACGATATCGTTAGAAAAATTTTATACTTGACTAGATAGTAAGGATGGAGATAAGAATATCTATAAACTTGCCAAATGGAGAGAAGAAAATTATAGGGTACTAGTAAAACATAATGAGATTAAGGGACAGTGGAAGAATTACTTTGATAAACTATTAAATGAGACACAAGATGACAACCTAAGCGATGAGAACTTAAGTACATCCAGTGGTTAAAGGAAAAAAGAATATATGTTTTATCATAGAGTACAAAAGTCAAAAGTGAAAAATGCATTGAAAGATGAAATTGGACAAGACTTTAAGATCGAATGGTTTTCATATTGAGCTTTGAAAGAACCTTGGGATATTGGAGTGTTGTGACTGGCGAAATAGCTCAATAAGATTATTATATCCAGAAAGACGTCTGATGAGTGGGGTAGAAGCGCCCCAAAACCCATATATAAGAATAAATAGGATATACATTGTTGCAATATTATAGAAGTATTCAATTGATGAGCCATACAATGAAGTCAAGAGAAAGAGTTACTGAGCATCACCTAAGGATGTTGACAAAGGTATCAGAGAATCAGTTTGGGTTTATGCCTGGAAGATCAATAATATAAGCAATATACTTGTTGAGGAGAATAGTCGAAAAGTATAGGGAGAATGATCTTCACATGGTCTTCATAGACTTAGAAAAAGTCTATGATAAGGTGCCTCGATACGTTATATGGTGGGCTTTTGAGAAGAAGAGGGTGACAAAAGGGTATATTGACATGATTAAGAACATGTATGAAAGTGTGGACACTACTATTAGATCCTCGTAGAAGAAAGAAGAGAATTTCAAATCACAGTAGAATTGCATCAAAGATCTTCTTTGAGACCCTACTTACTAGCCTTAATTATGGATGAATTGACTAGACACATTCAGGATGATATATCACGATGTATGATGTTTGTGGATAATATTATCTTAGTACATGAAATGACAAATGGAATTAATGCTAAGTTGAAATCCTAGATAGAAATATTGGAGTCAAAGAGTTTTAGGATTAATACAAGTAAAATGGAGTACATGGAATGTAAGTTTAGTGACACCCAGAACGCTAGTGTTGACAAAGTAACCCTTCAAAATCAAGAGTTACCAAGAAGCGAGCGTTTTAAATAACTGGATTCAATTGTTAGTAAGGATGAATAGATTGCGAAGGATGTAACACATAGAATACAAGTCAGATGGGTTAAGTGGTGAAGTGCTTTGAGAGTGTTGTGCGACCATATGATACCTGAAAGATTGAAGGAAAAATTCTATCGCATTGCAATAAGGTCAACCATGTTATATAACAAAGAGTGTTGGGCCATTAAGAAATAACATTCAAGATGAGTATAACAGAAATAAGAATGATGAGATGTATGTGCGGTAAGACTTTACGAGATAGTGTTAGAAACGAAAACATTCGTGGAATGTTAGGCGTGGTACTGATAGAAGACAAGATGAGAGAAAATGGATTAAGGTGATTTGGACATGTATGTCGTAGATCGAATGATGCGGTACTTAGGAAGAGCGACCTGAATTCGATAGATGGTAGCACTAAGGGGAGGGGAAGACCAAAAATGACCTTAGAAGCAGTAGTTAAAAGGGACCCAAGTTGTTTGCACTCTTGACAGAACTCTATGGAAAAGCCGGATTCATGTAGCGATCCCAATTATTTGGGACTTATTCTTTTGGTTTGTCTAATCCATGTCCATATCCATGTCCGTGTCCATGTCCATGCTTCTTAGCCTAAGAAACATCATTAAGAAGACTACTAAAGAATCCAACTCAAACCAATAACAATGACTGCAGAGACTATCGAAGCTCGTGCTAGTTTTGGAAATTAACCGATGTGGGATAAACTGGAACACTCCTTTGCGATCCGCGCGTAGCGAGATGGACAAAGGATGCATACTATAGGGATCACCACGAAACAAAGTACACTTATCGCATAAACCACATGGAGAGTTTCTTCAAAAAAAATTCCCAAAGCCCACCTCTGATACCATGTGAAGCATCCAATTTGAAACCAATTAGCAGCGAGTGAAGAGACTGTCCAAGTCCATATGTTTGTTAGGAACGTTATTACTAACTGATGTAGGACAAATCCTAACAAGAACACAAGTATAAATAAAACACCTACCATATGTAAGACACATAGGACTGGCACAATGTATCTATGGAGGCATTCGCCAATGTTAAACACCCAACCAAAAAATAATCAGGGTGTTGACGGAGTAAGACTGGATATAGATAATAGATCTGAACTTTACACTAATTCACAAAATGGCTGCTCCCAAACTAGACCTGCATCCTCACTATTGTTAGCTGAATTTAACCATTACACCAAGCAATGGTGTTTGCCTAATAGAAACACGCCTCTTGTAGAGAAAATTGGACCTCAACGGGTTCGAGTTTAGGCAACCAAAACTTATAATAGTCGGATGATGCATATTAATTGTAAAACAAGCAGGGTGATAAGGGCCCTTTGCAAATAAATAAGTGTCAAGATTACAGTTTAAGAGCTGAGCTGGTACAATTCCTAGATGAGGAAGTTTTACAGCAACATACCACGAACGGTATAGGTATCATTAAGGCGTGACTCCACGAACGATTGCAAAATCTTATGACTTTTAAGAAGATTCTCTTTAGCATCTACTTTACTCATTCCAAAGCCAACAAAGTCAAGACACAGACAAAAGTTTGGGGTGGAGTCTCACGAGCAGAGAGCAGCAGCAACCTGCTTCTAGTTTAAAAATCCTAGAGCATCTTTTGCAATTTTAGATCTTAAATTAGCTCCCCATTATGTGACTTTCCTCATTAAGGACCTCATGCATGATGTTGATCAATGTTCTAAAAGGCCCCGCATGGGGGCGCCTAGGCCCTGCCTAGGCGGTAGTGTTCTGCCTAGGTACCGCCTAGGTTCTAGGCGGTAGTGATGTGTTGCGACTAAAAAGAAATCACATATTTGATAATCAAATCAAACCAAACGGAGACTTATTACTAAATATTATATATTTGATGTTATAAAAAATTCTCAGGCATTATTCATTATTGTATTAAGTAAATTTTAATTCTCTTAACAAATAAATAAATGAATGAATAAAACCCGCTCATGCACTATCTAAACCCCCGGGCGCTACCTAGGACCCTAGGCGCTAGGCCCCCCTCGACCGCCCTCCTAGCGCCTAGCACCTTTTAGAACATCGATGTTGAATACAGTTGCCCATCATATAATGCTTGAGAAATCGAAAAAACTAAAAAACAATATCAAAAGTTCGAAAAAAATTCATATAAGACGATGTTATAGACAAAAAATACTCGTTTCACTGTCTTAATTGTATTTTGTCTATAGTGTCGTCTTATATGAACTTTTTAAATTTTTGGTATCATTTTTTAGATTTTCTGATTCCTTTAGTTGAGACGAATGAACAGATACAAATTTTTGACGAAAGACAGTACCAATTTTGTTAAATATTAAAAAATACTGAGAGACTTTTTTCTTCATTAATTTAGGCCAAATGTCTTTCTCCTAATTCAAAACTCACAAACAACTTAAAATACTTCAGCCAAAAAAGTCAGGGAAGCTCTCATGCCAGGAGAAGTACATCTGCAAATTCTGAAGTGAGGTAACTTCCTCCTTTCAGCCTCACAATCAAGATACATCAGATTTCACCTCCATTCCTGGATTCTTAAGTGCAAATTGTCTCATTATCCGACACCCGGGTACCAAACCTTCCTAAACATTACCAATATATACTAATATATAAAGGGGGAGTGAGGGTCTAAATGAGAGTGTGTACATTTTTTAGTTTCCAAAAATAACCTTGCAAAAAAAAAAGACTTCCATCAATAATTGTAAAAACTATAAAGTAAAATACTATAAGCACATTATCCATCCATTATCTAATACCCATTACTCAATAACTGACTCAAATCCCCTAATATAGGCTTCAATTTCTCCGTCCCGACTTGCACAGGAATTATGTGTGCCCAACCTCTAGTGATCTATAAATCGTCAGCATCAATTAGATCATGAAGGGTTATTACGATTCCACCATGAACCCAGGGGTAGACATGCACAAGTTAAACAAGGGCACTACCAATACTGTCACCAATCAGTAAAATTAACCTTGGTCATTGAGACTCCAATTTCTCTGAACCCAAACAGACCAAGAAAATAGAATTTTTTAACAAACACAAGAGAATACAACAGATTAAATGTACAATACAACAAAAGTTAAAATCAACTAGTTGATGTTCATATTAAGAGAATCGAGAATTTAAACGGGAAGGTGAGGTGGGTAGTATGAAAGGGTACAAACTTTGCCGTCCTCGATCTCGTCAATGCCGGTTGAGCTGGCACCCAGCCTCGCTCTCTGCATAGCTTTGTATTGCTGATTTTTTCCCATGTTTGTTTTGGAAGGCCAAAAAGACCTAAATGAGAAGACAGCCGAGAAAGTTAAAAGGAAAGTTTGAAAGCAGAGTGAAAATGGAAGGAAAATGTTTGAAATTGGGTTATCAGATTAGCGGGCAACAACCCATTGAACAGCGTAGGGAGATAGATGATTTATAGGTTGGGAATTGGTGACAATGAACAACAATGAGGAAGACAGAAAGGGAGAGAGAGTCGGAATGCTTTTGAAACGGAGCTACTTGGATTAGGGCTGTCTGAGCCGATGGTTACGGGTGCGGATAGAAAAAATGAAAATCCACCGTCAACGGATCGGGTTGGAAATCGAACAGTCAAATCTATCGAATTCATCAAAACTCTACTCTTTAATATTAATAATTTAGATTTTTAGTATTATAAGATTAAAAATTTGATAAATATTTTATGAATATTTATCACCCTTTTTATTCTATATTTTATAGGAGAAAATAGAAATAGATAACACGCTTGTTAATTTTGCAGGTAGTTATATATATATATATATATGAGTAGCTTGTTCATTTATTTTTTTTATTTCATTAGATGGAAGTAAAATAAGAAACAAATATTAGAACAAAATATTGAAGTTTTTTTACAATGGCATCTACCAAATCTTAATTTAATCATTAAACTAAAATATCGAAATTTCAATTCATTTTTTATACAATAGCTTGATGGAAATGTGATAACAATTTTTATAAATTGATTCAAATAAAAGACTCATTTACATCACGCTCAATCTGCTAAATCGACTATCATCCATCCGTCTAGTTTGCAATTAAACCAATTCATCCGAACATCACTCATGGATGGATGATGAATGAATAAAATGTCAATCTACCACAAGCGAATCAAATTGAGAACCGACCAATTCCACTCGGAACCGATCTACGGACACCCCTAACTTGGATCCACGACTATCTTAGCAATTTTATATTTAAATAATATTCTTATTTAATATAGGATAAATTTCACTAAACCACAACGGTTATTTAATGGCGGAAAATATTTTGGATGAATAAGTAATAAGAAAATAAAAGATGAAAAGAAATGATCGAATTAGATAAGAAAATAAATTAACTAAGAATAAGTTTGTGTTGTATTTAACGTGGTTTGATAAGAAGAAATAAATCATAAAATATTGTGATAAATAATTATAGGGAAAATATACATAAATATATGAAGCGATTGATCTTTCAAAGAATAATTTCATTCATAATCGAAATAATTAAAATTACAGACATGAAATGATACAGAAAATGAAAATAAAATGATAACAACTTGAATCGAGCAGTGCTCTGTCCTTAAAATAGATTCATCGCCTCCGATGTGTGGTACAATAATGAGGCAGTTTGAAAACCAAAGGACTGTGAGAGAATGCAACCTTTGGTTGCCCCAAAAGACCCTCCACTTCCAACATTCATTCACGGACTCGATTTTCAATAATCTTCCACATGAATGGATTTGGCAAACAATTAACGTTGAGTACAAAGCAGACTCTGTGAGAGAGCACCACGGATAATTATTGTATAGGATATGTAGTTTTTGGCCTTGAACCTTCTCTTGTGATAGCTCATCGAATTTACTGGCTGACCAGTGAACATGATGTCTTGAACTATTCTGTCGTTTGTGTAAACTGAGTCAATAAACTTCACACGGTAACTTCTCCTAACATAGTTCAGTTCTCACTATTGGGTTCATTTTGGCCATGAACCCCTCACATGGTTCTGCAAGTATTTTTTCGATAATTTTGCCTTTTATAAATTCTCACAGAAACAGTCACACTTCATACTCACATATGTGACCTCTTATTGATGAGTATTACAAAATATTATGCTTGGTTTGTCAACGCATAAAAGTCATTAAAAGCATAAGTTTATCCTCACACACATCACTGTTACACTATAGGAATGAGTTGGAGAGATATTCTCCTCAGTGATCAAACTCTATCTACACGTAATTAGGTTGTCCCATTAAATATAGATATTGGGATCTCCAGTCAAGTAGGTTGAGTTTCCGTCATGATAGCTTTTAGCGTTATAGGCTTTAGCCCTATTCTTGTCGATGCTTTATCAATTAACTATCTGTTTAACCCTTTGGTTAACGGATCCACAATATTGTCTTTTGATTTCACATAATCAATCACGACAATCTTACTTGAGAACAGTTGTTTGATGGTATTATGTCTTCGACGTATATGTCTCGACTTACCATTATACTATGTGCTTGTTCAATTGTTGATTGACTATCACAATGGATACATACTGCTGACACATGTCTCGACCATCTTGAAATATCTTCGAGAAAATGGTGTAGCCATAATGCCTCTTCAGTTACCTTATATAAAGCAATGAATTCTGGTTCCATTGCAAAGCATGCTATACACGCCTGCTTAGAAGATTTCCAAGACACTATTGCACTACCGAAAGTAAAGATATATCCACTCATAGATTTTGAGTCTTTTATATCAGAAATCCAATTCGCATCAGTGTACCCTTCTAGTACTTATAGATATCTAGTATAGTGCAGTCCATAATCACAAGTGTACCTTAAGTATTGTAGCACTCTGACTATAGTTTTCCAGTAGTTCTCTCCTAGATTGCTAGTATATCTACTCAGTCTGCTAACAGAGTAGACTATGTCAGACCTTGTACAACTCATCAAGTACATTAAACTTTAAATTATTCTTGAATACTCTAGTTGGGATATACTATCACCAGAATTCTTAGATAAATGAATAATTATGTCCACAGGAGTCCTGACGATATTTGTATCTGGCTTATTATATTTTTATAGAATCTTGTAAACATAATGAGTCTGAGATAATACAAGTCCAATAGATGTTCTGGTAATTTTCACACCCATAATCACATCTGCAAGGCCCATATCCTTCATGTCAAACTTCGAGTTTAGCATGTTCTTGGTAGATTTGATAATATTATCATTACTACTGACTATAAGCATATCGTCGACATAAAATGACGTAGCCTTCAGTTGTGTCTTTTACGTAAACACACTTATCACATTTGTTGATTTTGAAGCCACTTGACAATATAGCATTATTAAATTTCTCATGCCATTATTTTGGTGCTTGTTTCAGATCATACAATGATTTGACTAGTCTATAGACTTTCTTTTCCTGACCGGGAGCAGAAAACCATTCAGGTTATTCCATATAGATCTCTTTAGTCGGATCACCATTAAGGAAAGATGTCTTTATATCCATCGAATGAATTTCCAAACTGTGCAATGCTGCTATAGCAATTATCATCCTGATAGATGTTATTCTCGTAATAGGAGAATATGTATCAAAATAATCAAGACATTCTATCTGTTTGTATCCTTTGATAACAAGTCTGACCTTATACTTATCTATTGACCCATCTGTTTTATCTTTATTTTAAAGATCTATTTGTAGCTAAGAGGCTTGCAACCTGGAGGAAGATCTACCAGTTCCCATGTACGATTCTGCAGAATGGAATCAATTTCACTCTTGATTGCCTCTTTCCATATTGGTCCTTCTAGAGAGCTTATAGCTTCCTTGAAGTTCCTATGCTCACTTTCCAACATATATGTTAGAAAATCTGGACCAAAATAAGTTGAGGTTCTTGCCCTTTTACTATGTCTAGACTCAAGATCTTCTTATTGGTCTTGACTGCTTTCATCAACAGTCTCTAGAGTACGTTTTACCGAACTCGATTCTCCAATGAATCTACAAGGAAATACATGTTCAAAGAATGTTGCATTTTGGGATTCCATTATCCTATTCTTGTGTATATCTGGTATCTCATATTCATGCATCAAGAATCGATATACACTGCTATTGTGTGCATAATCGATGAACACGTAGTCCATGGTTTTCGGACCTATCTTCACCTTCTTAGGTGTAGGTACAATAACCTTAGCAAGGCACACCCACATTCATAAGTACTTTTAGAAAGGCATTTGACCATTCCAAAGTTCACACGGGGTTTTGTCAAGTTTCTTCCAAGGAACTTTGTTGAGGAGATAATTTGTTGATAGAATTGCTTCTCCGCACATGTTCTGTGGCAGTCCAGAACTGATCAACATTGAGTTCATCATCTCCTTCAGTGTTTGATTCTTTTTCTCAGCAATCCCATTTGACTGAGGCAGATAAAGTGCAGTAGTTTGGTGTATAATAACATATTGAGTACAAAAGTCACCAAATGGTACTTCATATTCTCCACCACGATCACTGTGCAACATGTTGATCTTTCTATCAAGCTGATTTTCGACTTCATTCTTGTAAAAAATGAACTTCTCTATAGTTTTATATTTGCCCTTCAACAAGTACACATAGCAGTATTACGTGCATTCATCGATGAAAGTAATAAAATACTTGTTTACTCCTCTAGTTTGTACAAATTTCAAATCACATACATCTGTATAGACCAAACCTAGAGGTTCCGTGCTTATTTCCATTATCTTGAAAAAAGATCTCGTCATCTTAGCTTCCACACAAGTTTCACATTTGTAACTTTTGTCAATGTGGAATGTTGGAATGTGGTCCAAGTTAATTACCCTACGTAAGGTGTCAAAATTAACAAGACTTAGTCTACTATGCCATAAATTAGAAGACTCCAGCAAGTAAGTGCAATGGGCTGTCATTTTATTCATGCTACTAGAGCCTGGATACACAGTCATTACATTGAGTTTGAACAACCCATTAGACATATAAACCTTCCCCACTAATATCCCAGCCTTGGTAAGAACGAATCTGTCTAATTCAAAAAACATATGGAAGCCATGCTTGGAAAGAAAAGACCCAAAAATCAGATTCTTCCGTATATTTGGTACATACATGACATTGTTGAGAGTCAGCTCTTTTCCTGAAGTCAATTTTAGCACAACCTTGTCTGTCCAGTTATGTCAGATGTAGCTGAATTGCCCATATAGAGCTTTTCTCCATTCATTATAATCTCAAAGATCTGAACATATGCATCTCAGAGAGCAGGCATGGCGAGTAGGCCCAGTGTCCACCCATCATTCACGAGGATTAGAACCAATCAGGTTCACCTCAGACACCATAGCAGACAAATTGATGTCTTCTATACCTTCCATCAGTTGAGCATGTTGACGTTGTTAGTTATGTTGCTTGCGGCGATGTCCAACCTTATAATAGTTGAAGCATCATTCCATAAACTGACTACTTGGTTTCTTACCAACACCTCCCTTAGGTCTCAACTTGTTATCCTTTCCTTTATCAGCATGCTTGTCTGGAACTTTCTTCTTGTTACCAGTGCCTCGGTCTTGTTCAACAACATTTGCTTTAGGCACAAAGGATGAGTGCAACGTCTTCCCCATTCTCTGATTCTGTTCCTCAATTTGAAATTTGGTGATCAGCATCTCCAAAGTCATCTCCTTATTCTTGAACATCACATACATCTTAAAAATGTTCCAAGATAGAGGAAATTTGTGAATTATCATAGCCACCTGAAAGGATTCACTCAAGACCATCCCTTCAGCCTTGATTTCATTTAGAAGTACCCAAACTTCTTAGACTTGACTTCTTACAGTCTTTATGCCCACCATCTTGTAGTCGTAATCTCTACCCACAACAAACTTTTTGATTCCAGTCCCCTCAATCTTGTGCTTATTTTCCAAGGATTCCCAGAGTTTCCTAACCGTCTTTGCCTCGCAATAGACTTTGTACAACGTCATATCTAAGTTGTTGAGAACACAGTTCTGACACAAGAAGTCAGAATGTTTCCATACATTTAAAGCAACCTGAGCATCCATGTTGGTATTATTTTCAGCAATAATGATGGCATCTTCTGATAGGAACCTTGTAAGATTCAAGGTTGTGAGATAAAAGTACATCTTCTTCTGCCACAACTTGAAGTCAACACCCTTACACTTTTTGGTTTGTCAATATGGCTGAATGGAACATTAGGTACCGCAGTAGGGATAGCCACCATCACAGATGGAGTGCCAGTCACATTGCCAATTCCATTGCTAGTTTGATTTGCATTTTCAATCGACATTTTTTACTGAAAATTAAGAACCCAATAATAATCAATAACAAATTATATCAAAGATAGACAAACCATAACATAGATAGTCTAACAATCTAAAATTGTTAACCAAATTAGTCTATCATTTCCTTTTTACCCAATGTACTCCGGGGGTCGTAGGGGACTTGCCCCTGGTGGGGGGTTCCAAGGGGGCCATGTCCCCATTGGTGGGGGTCCGGGAGACAGTGCCCCATGGCGGGAGTTTGAGGGCAGTGCCCTCAATGGAGTTCGGCCTGCCCAGTCAGGTCACAGGGGTCCAGGGGCATCGCCCTATGGCGGGAGTTTGGGAGCAGCATCCCCAAAACCTACACAGTATGCACATTTCTCTACAGGGTTATTGGGTGCTGAGCTGATTACTCTTCAGTCGCACTGGGATGCACAGTTCTCTCAAGGAGATACTGTTCCCGAGCTGAAAATCTCTTAAACCGTACTAAAATCTCAATAATCGAGCTGCATAGAACTAGGCCTCGGTATTGGGGCGGGCTGGGCCGGGCCAGCCCACCAACACTCAGCCCCCCATAGTCTTAGTCCAGTGGGCTTTTCCTTGTGTGGACTGGGCCAGCCTAGCCCTACAATAAAAAATAAGGCCCAAGTCCTGCCCACGGGCTTCACATCAACGGGCTCACGGGCAGGCTTTACGGGCCAGCTCACAAGCGGGCTGCCAGACAAGCTCATGGGCTTTATCAAATTACATTAGAATTCATTTAAAATTTTATAAAATCACATCATAATTTATTAAAAATGACAAACAAGAATTAAAAACATACTCAAAAAAATAGTACAATGATCAAACATCAAATAGCAATGATACTCAAAAGCAAAAAAAACAATAAAGAACAAAAAATTCAGAAATCACAGAGGTAATGTCAATACATAGAGACAGAGGTATATGCAGAGGTAAAGAACCCAACGCTTAATGTAAATATAGAGAGACAGAGGTATATGTAGAGGTAATGTCAAAAAATTGAGCAATGCACTCGTTATTTTCTCTTATATGTACTATGACTCTATGAGAAACGAAAAATACACGTGGTTAATATCAATACAAAGGTAAAGAATACACAGAGGTATATGTGATTATATAATAAACCCAACGGAATATATGCGATTATATAATGAACCCAACGGAAAAACACAAAGGTGAAGAAAAGAACAACCTAAAATATTATGGCGATGCGGCGATCAGTCGTCGGCGATGGGGGCAATCGGCGATGGTGTAAATCGCAATGAATCACAGAGGAGAGGTGTGGTAGTATGAAGAGGCGGGGTGTGGTGGTGTGAAGAGATAGTGGGATAGACAGTCAGAGAGAGATAGTCAATTGAGATAGATAGATAGATAGAGAGAGAGAGAGAGACGATCGGTTGTGAGAGTGAGAGAGAGGTAGGAGGAGCGTGTTTGGGTTGTGTAGGGTTAGGTTAACTTATATGTTATAAGTTATAACATTTAAGTTATACCATTTTAGGGTTTCCTAAATGAAGTTGTCGCCACCCCCTTTGTATGTGCGGACTGTAGGGACGGGCTGGCAGGGCAGGTTGCCGGGCTGACTGCCGAGTCGGGCCGGGTAGCAGTTAATAGGTCCATGCCCATCCAAATTTAATTTAAACTAGGCCAGGCCAGCCTATTTGATGGACTCGTACTAGGTTTTGTCATTGCGGGTTGGTCGGGTCCATCTCAGGCTTCGGGTCCATGGACTAAATGGTGAGGTCTGCATGGCTTACCCCTTTGACCTTAGATGCATCGCTCCTTACTCTTTACTTATGTTGGATGCATTAGTCTGATTAGTTGTATGACATTTTCCTGTTGATACCCGTCCATCCTGTTTGTGTTGAGTGGCACAAGAAAAAATGTGTCCTATAAATCCTTGCTTGAAATGTTCGGTGCATCACATGTGTGTTCTACTCCAGTATGCGTGGTAATGCCTGGTCCCTGTGATTTAAAAACTTGCATCACCTTATAATTGTTTGCCTTATTTGTGATCCGTCTAATGCCATGGAGGAAGTGTTTGTTGGTAATGGAAGAGATCCATTGCATTTGAAAGATTTTCAAATCATTCCCATTAAGAAATCTATCATGGCATTCATGTTCGGCATAGTGTCATTACCGTCGATTCATTGGAAACAGTGAAACTTGTAGTGTTCGATTGGGTCATAGTTGACCCTTAATTGTACCTTGATACACGGTACCTACTCCTCTTGGCATTTGTTCTTTACTGTAGCATTGGGTGTGTGGTTAGACCCCCCTAGCTCACCTTGACAAGCAAAAACTAAAGGATTCATTCTTTAGTTGTTCCTTCATCTCTTGAACATAGAATAGTGAGATTGTGTGAAGTCCTTCCATTCT
>NMUG010001245.1:0-18484 GCA_002855965.1 Monotropa hypopitys
AAGCCAAAATAAATAAAAATATGAAGCACGATCAGGCTTGGTCATTGGTGGTGGCGGCAGCGAAAATCCATAAAATGGAGGATATGGAGTGAATTGCGGATTATGCATATGATAGAAGTCTTGAAACCAATTTTGCTAATTGTTAAGATATTGAATGCCCTCATTGGTTTGAGACTACCACAACATTTGCTCGTCTCTAAACTCATTTAATAAAGATAGAAGATTGGATTGATTTCTGTTTAGAATGGAAAATTGGTCAACCATTTGTTGCATAAAATCCGGTGGCAGGCTAGGAGGTTGAGAAGGCCCTCCTATCTCCATACTTGGAAACGCACCACTAATAGAATGCCGACCAAGTTCTTTGAGCTTAGGAAAAACAAGAGGGGATTTATCAAGTGGGTTGCCATGCTCACCATCCAAAGAAATTTTAAAATGAAGAAAATTTCAGTAAGTAAAACACCAAAAGGTAAATCCTTTTGATAATCATTTATGACTGAACCCAACTCCCTTAGAATAAGATATCCAAGGTCAAGTCGAATCCCCTTAAGAATATAATAAATGACATAGAGTTGCATAGGAGAAATGATGTCATAATGACTGGCTTTCGGAATGATATTTTCAAATATGAAAGCATTGATGAATTTGCTATGATGGGTCAGTTTCGGTCGATGAATACCTCCACCAATAGAATGAAATTCAGTGACAATTTGAAAGAATTCAGGATTATCAACCAAAACATTATTGATAGCTTCATCATTAATTAAAATATTGCTCAAAGTTATCTTGAGAAGTTCCAAGGATTTGAGACAATAAAACAGTGTCGATAAAGATGAATGTCCCTTTAACATAAAAACAAACCATATATGATTCACCATCATTTTCAAGATGAAGATTGCAATAAAAAACTTACAAGATTGTGATAGACGGTGGAAGGAATGATGAGGACATTTTTTCAACCAATATCGCAAAGAGGATGGATTATGTAGGTTTTAGAGTCATGATAAATTGTTACCTTTCTTCGAGTGATAACCATTTTGCTAGAAAAATTGCTCCATACCGATTGCCCAACAAGGTTGAGGAATAATTCGGAATTGTCTTAAGTGTAGGATGGAACAACACTTGGTTCACCTTGTGATTACTTGGACTTATTTTATTTTCGGAGATGATGCATATTTAAGAAAGAAAGAGTTTTTAATGGAAAGATAAGAGAAAAACCATAGAATGTAGTGCAGTAAAGATTACAGAAGAGTTGTTTCCTGCTGGAGTGAGTTGGAAATGCAGCAGAGAGATGTATATATACTGCTCTATCTACCGATATACCACCAGGTATACTCAATAGGCCATATATTTGAAGAAAAAGGCTTGAAGAAGAACTTTACACTATCATTCAACCATTCAAAGATTTCAATTCTTAATTCTCTGAAATATTCTAAGTGTTTATACTTTCACATTCATTCTTGTATTGTAAAAAGACTTGTATCCCAATTAGTATTTTACTTTTATAGTTTATAGAACTCTTACATTATAAGGAGAGTAGATATCTCCATTTATTCTTTACTTCGTAGTTGTTTGAAGTCAAGGATTGTTTCCTTGCATAGGTTGTAGAGCACATGCATAAGCTCTAAAAAGTTGTACATGTTGAAGAGTACCCTTGAAGCTTCTCAAGTGTATAATTTGGTAATCATTTGGTGATTGCCCTATTTAGTGAAATCCTTCATAAGTTGTGAAGGAAGTGGATGTAGGTCAGAAAGAGACACCTTCCAATTAAACCACTATATATCTTGTCTCATCATATCTTTATTTACTCTCTAGTTCTTGCTTGTGCATTTTATTGCTCTCTTGATTTATTATTGTTCTATCAAAAACTATTTTATTCTCCGTTCTCGAAACAATCTCAAAAGTCGAAAACCTCTAACGTTGTTGTATTGCAAAACTTGAGGTGTAATTAAAGACCTTGGGATTGGCTCTTGAACCACTAAAAATCATATTTTTGATATAATAATATCTTTTCTAATTAGTTGTCATCGAATTTTTATTTGGCCTTTTTTATTATTTGGACCAATTCTACCACCCCACCCCCCTTCTTGCTTACATTTTGTATAACATCATTCATATGGAATAGCCTAAAGTGCCACAAATCTGAATCTATCCTGCCTTCTGCAATTGCCAAAGTACGGCCTCCCTGTGAAGTCAAATACAAAGTACCAATATTCTTTCCTCAACCAATTATCATGGTACTGTTGGAGACCTTCCATGTGTCCCCATGAATAAGAGCATTATTGAAAACATGAGCCTCCTGTCCATCCTTATTATTCTTAGGAGCTTTGCAAATTGAAGACATATGACCGTCATGGCCACAATTCCAACATTTACAATTGATAACTCGAACTTGCAATATTCCTGGATTTCCCATGCCACATGATTTTGATCGACCCTTTTTCTGATTTTACCCCATTGATTCTAATTCTAATCACATGGTGCCTGGCTTCTGCCTCTCTGCTCAAAACTCAAGGCCGAACTTGAACTTCCTAAATCGGATGCTTCATCAAGAAATTTCCTTATAACATCCTCATTCAGAACCAAACGCACAATTTCACTAAGCCTCAGCTTTCCCTTTTCAGCTAAATTACTGACTGCAATAACCATGCCCTACCAACTATTCAGCATCTGGACGAGACTAACAAAGCATGAACTTCATCATTAAATATGATACCAACAGAGACCAACTGATCAACCATTGTATTGAACTCATTGAGGTGCAAATTACAAGAACATCCCTTGGACATATTGAGATTAAATAATTTCTTTATAATATGTACCTTGTTTGTGACCCATAGTTGTTTGTACATCGAAGAAAGCACTACCATCAAACCATACATGGTTGTCTCCTTCAGAATATTGTGCGCCACAAATTTTGAGAGTGATAAGCAAATCAATCCCATTGCTTTCCAATCAAAAACCTCCCAATCATCATCTTCCTCATCCTTCTTCAATCCCTTCTCTTTGCCCAGAAAACACTGGTACAAATCCTTCTGATACAGATAATCCCCTATCTATTTCTTCCAAAATGCAAAATCTTTACCTTTATGTCACTGTCTTGGAACAAAATCCATAATGGTCGCCTAACCATGGAGGCCTGACTAAAAGACCAATTATGATACTCCAAATCTCATAACATCACTCACAATATAAGCATAAATTGCAATTGAAGATTGAAATTAAAAACTGTAATAAACTCTCAATGATAACCAATCCACAAGTTCTAAAATGAGTCACTAGGGACAATCAAACCATCCTCTAAAAGAGCATAAAATATCATCTCCAAAACCACTAAAACAATCTCTCATAATTTGCGTAAAGACAACTACTAACATCTGAATAAAGGAAATAATCCCAACAATCAAGGATAGCTCTCACTATCCATCTTTGCTAGAATATAACGACTTGTATTATAGTGGGAAATGAAGAAATATCCAAATCTGAATATAATTTGCAAAGGAAAATAGAAAAAGATATCTAGGAGTGTGTTAGACACAATAATCAGTATATGCTAATCAACATGCTTGTAACTAACAAAACATAACAAGTAACCATGCAAGGTTAAGTATTGTGTGTCGTGAAACATGATTTCCAATTATCTCATGCTCTTAACTCATTTAATGATTAATCTCATTATTACTCTTACTTGGCATCACTCGCCATCCAATGGTTAGATCCCAATGTTTAATTCGGCCATAAGCCCGTTGGATCCATGCCCATAAGCCCCATCTCTACAAGCACATCTACTTGCAATGAACATCTATAAAATGTCCATATCACCAAGACATAGATAACATGTATATAACACCCCGCGTGGCCTTACCAATCTATCATTAGGTCTTCTGGTGGTCAACAACACTCTCACATCTTACCATATTTATCACAACATTTACTTTCTCAATTCTCATCAGTTTCTAAGTTATATGCTCGTACTTATTATTCTCTTACATTAATATAAATATGCTCAACAAGGTATTCATGTCACAAGAAGTTAACATTTTCACTTTCTTTATCATGGATAACAAATTTCTCATGCTTCTCAATTAAATAAACATTTCCACATACTTCACAATTAAGTAAAGCACGTATGAGAAACCATAGTAACACATATCCATATAGAATGAAAAACATGTACTAAACGAGCATCTAGAAAACTCATCAACATTAAATGAATTTAAGTAGATACAATCACTTTTGGCTCCTCGGGATTGTTTGCTTTACCACCTAAATTCATCCCAAGGTATGAACTACTAACATACCAATGATATTTGGTACAAATAACTCATATTTACCTCATTTGAATTCACCCTCAATAATCCTCTATTGAACCCTAAGGTCATAAGACAACATTCCTCTCAATGTCTCCCTGAATCGGTAGAAGAGAAATGTCAACCAGTTCAAATGGACATCAGAGTCCTTCTGCACCAGTGCAAAGTTTCCCTCTACCGGTGCAACCTCAATAGAGTGTACCTACACTGGTACACAATTCCTACTCAATCGGTGCAAACGTACCTAATCCTCAACTCAAAACACTTGTGCACTAGTATACGAAAATAAATAAATCGGTTCAACTTGAATAAAGGCTCCTTGCTCCAGTTCACTAACACCTTAAAATAGTGGAAACAAACCTTCGAGACCAATCATTAGGGTCTCCATGTACCGGTTCACCATTTACCTTAACCAGTGCGCGCAGGCTTATAATGGATTCTTTTCTCACTTAGGGGCAAATATGAACCCTAATTCGATATACTTCAATTTCAACTTAATTTTATCAATTTTCCCATAGATTTTCATGGTTTTTACACATTCCTTAAACCCTAAATCATATCCTTCATCATCTCGTACTTATAATCTAAAAAACCACTTTAAAATCCTCAAAACATCAAGTCTTCATAAGAATGAATTAACTTTCATGTTTCATATGATTTATATATATATTTGATATATAGAGATGATAGAATTTGTGAGAATCATATATACTTGATAGATTTCACAACCGAACCACGATGCCAACCACAATTCTCAAGCAATTTCTCAGTATTCTCCCTTCTCTCTCACTCACTCACTCTCTCTAGCCACTACAAGTAACCACCTATAAAGAGAGATTGGGGTTACTAATCTCTATATGAATAACCCTAATTAGATTTTTTAAGTCAAATGATACTTTTGCCCCTCCTCTTATTCCATGTTCACAGCTACACCACAATAGATGCACACCCTCGTACCTTTTCTAATTTATCCCAATAATTCATTCATTTCCGATTAATATTAAATCTTTAACTTCAAACCCTTAATTTTCTTGTAATCATTTTATTTAATTAATAATTAAATCAAAAGAATAGGACGGGTATGACAATCCCCCCCTCCCAGGAAATTCCTCCCTCGAAATTAAAACAATTACCTAAAATCAATAACTGCATATACTTTGACTTCATTGCGTCCTCGCCTTCCCTGGTGGATTCTTCCACTCCAAGATTTTGCCATATAAATTTCACCCACCGAATAACCTTGGAGCATATAACTTGCTCCTTATGATCAAGAATCCTCAATGGCTTTTCTAAATACAATAAATCTTCACGTATCTCTATTGCATCTAATTTCAACACATGAGAATGATCTCCAATATATTTGTAGAGCATTGAGACGTGAAAGACATCATTCAACCTTGAAAATTCTGCTGTTAATACCAACTGATATGCCGTAACTCCAACTTTCTCTCTCCATTATCTCATATGGCCCAACATACCTTGGAGCCAATTTCCCTTTCCTTTGAATCGAATCACATCCTAATATGGAGAAACATGAATCAAAACACAATCCCCAACCAAAAACTCTAAGTCACGATGACGATTATTGACATTAGTCTTCTACCGACTTTGAGCAATCCTCAACCTTTCCCGAATCCCTTTCAAAAAAAAAACCTTTCCCGAATCAATTTCACACCTTTCGATGACTGCTGGATCAACTCAAGAGCAAGCAATTAACACTCTCCAACTTTACTCCAACACATGGGTGTACGACACCTTCTCCTATACAATGCCTCATACGTTGCCATACTGATACTACTATGGTAACTATTGTTATACGAAAACTCCACCAAAAGTAAATAATCATCCCAAGTGCCACTAAAGTTAAGCACACACCCATACAACATGTACTATAAAATAGGAATGGTTCTCTCCGACTTATCATCTATTTAAAGATGAAAAGCCATACTGAACCTAAAAGAGGTTCCCAAAGCTTATTGCAAACTATGCCAAAATTTCGAAGTAAACTTTGGGTCTTCGTCGTATATATAGTTCTCACCGACAAAAAGTTATCCAATTTTTCAATTGATCCACTATCACCAAAACCGAATCAAATCATTTGCTACATCGAGGCAACCCCGCTTCGCAATCCATAGTCACATGTTTCCATTTCCAATTTGGTATTGGTAAATATTGAATTAAACCTAATGGTCGCTAATGTTCTACCTTAACCCGCTAACAAATCATGAATTTAGACACAAACTCGGCTATATCCCTCTTTATCCTTTTCCACCAAAACATTTCACGAAGGTTACGGTATAACTTGTTTCTACATGGATGCATAGCATATGCCAAACTATAAACCTCTTTCAAAATCTCACACTCAAATTGACATCACTAGGAACACACATACTATTAACAAATAGTACAATACCATCATTTCTAACTTTGAATTCAGAAATTTCTCCATCATTGTTTAGCTTTCCTCAATTGCTTACCTAATTCTTGAACATCTCTAATATGATCCACAAACATTGGATGGACCGAAAAACATGCCAACAAAACATCATTTACACTCAAATCAAATTGAACATTTAACTTCTTCAGCTCACATAAATTTTCTCCCCTCGACCCCGAACACAAGATAGGCTTCATGTCGACTTCTGCTCAATGCATTGGCCACCATATTAGCCTTCCCCAGATGATAGTGTATGAAAAATCATAATCCTTAATGAGTTCCATCCACATTCTTTGTCTTTGATTCATCTCCTTCTGAGTAAACCAATATCTAAGGATTTGATGGTCGGTATATATTTCACAAGTAACCCTATACAGATAATGATGCTTGTGCTTAAGTGCAAACACTACAGCTGCTAACTCCAAATCATGTGTAGAATAATTTAACTCATTTGGTTTCCGTTTCTTAGAAGCATAAGCAATCACCTTACCCCTTTGCATCAACCTAAAACCCAATCCTTGCAAGGACGCATCACTATATATAATCATATCATTAGTACCTTCTAGAACCGAAAAACAGGCGCTGGCACTAAACGCTATTTTAAAATTCGAAAATTGTTCTTACATTTATTTGACCATTCAAATTTTACATTCGTTCTAATGAATTTAGTCATCGGCAAAGTAATAGATGAAACCCCTCAATAAACCGACGATAATACTTGTCTAACCCTAGAGAACTCTGAATTTTCTACACACTAGTAGGTCCTTCCCAATTCACCAATACTTCTATCTTTTTAGGATCCACACGAATCCCATCACTAGATATAACATGACCTAAGAACATCACACTATGCAACCAAAATTCACAATTGCTAAGTTTCTCATACAACTTCTTATCCCTCAAAATCTAGAGTACTAACCTCAAATGCTTTTCCTGCTCCTCCTCACTCTGAGAATACACTAAGATATCATCTATCAATACCACCACAAAAGAATCCAAGTAGGCTTGAAAAAACTGATTCATCAAATCCATAAGGATTACTGGAGCATTGGTAAGCCCAAATGGTATGACCAAAAACTCAAAGTGTACATACCTTGTATGAAATGCCATTTAAGACACATCACTCTCTTTTATCTTTAATTGGTGATACCCTGACTTCAAATCAATTTTCGAAAACATTGTCATCCCTTGTATTTGGTCAAAAAGATCATCTATCCTACGTAATGGGTACTTACTCCTCACGATGACCTTATTCAATTTAGGATAATCTATGCACATTCTCATAGAACCATCCTTCTTCTTGACAAACAACACTGGTGAATCCCACATAGACATGCTAGGATGAATAAACCACTTGTTTAAGTATTATTTTAGTTAGACCATCAGTTCATCTAGAGCCATCCTATATGGTTCAATAGAAATAATATTTAATCCCAGTAACAACTCGATGGTAAATTCGATCTCCCTATTCGGAACAACCATCGGTAACACCTCAATAAACACATTATCAAAATCTCGCAGCACAGGAATATCCCCAATACGTAAATCAGTTTTCTGAGAATCAATTGTATAGGATAAATACCTGTGACAAACATTTCTCAATAAAGTTCTAACTTGACCACTAGATATAAGACAAGGCTTGCTCTCTACCTTCTCACCACAAATTTTTAATTCTTCCTCAATCGGAATTTAAAACACAATTTCTTTATTATGACAATCAATATCCATGTGATGTGATGCTAAGAAGTCCATACCAAAAATGACATCAAAATACGACATATCTAAAGGTACCAAGTCCACCAATAAAGACCTCCTACTAATCACAAATTCACAACCCGAATAACAAGTATTGACAACTACAGTTTCATCCATCGGTGTTGATATAGTGAATGCATAAGATAACATATATGATGGCTTATCTAAGTAATGACTAAAAGTAACTAATACAAATAAGTGCGTAGAACCAGAATCAAGTAAGGTACGAGCATGATATTTAGAAATAATAATGGTACCTGACACCACATCTAGAGCTGCCTGAGCCCCTTGTTGAGTGACTGCAAACACTCTCCTTAGATTGTGTTGCCATGAACACCTCTAAAACCACCACCAAATGCACTACCCATAGAATGAGCCGTCGAAACTCATATCTTAGAACACTGCGAAGATTTTTGCCCAATCTTTCCATAATTATAACACTTTGGCCCTTGAACCTCAATGTCTCTACTCGAACAATCTTTAATTATGTGTTTAATGCCCCTACATCTAAAACAATGACGAATCCATCCCAATCTACTAGACACCGATTGTCTACTGCCACTCTAATCACTCTTCCCCCTCTGTCAACTTCCTTGGGATATCGAACCACCTTGCCCTTTCTGATAATGAGACTTAGACTCACTACCCTTTGAAACACCATTGTCGCAGACTGCCTTACCAAATTATGTTCCACTCAATCTATTCTTCTTTGTATTACTACAATGCTTATACATATCTTGAACATCTTTTCCATTCTTCCTAGCCATCTTCACTAGATCAACATACTCTATCTCCTAAAATCCATCAACCCAGAAGATATACTAGGGACTAGTCCACTATGAAAATGGTTACAATGTTTTACATCAGTATTCACCATGTCTACGGCATAATGTCACAAAGTTACAAACCTAGCCTCATACTCAGCCATCGACATGATACCTTGCTTCAAATTGATGAAGACAACTTCCTTCTCAAATCTATAACACTCAGGGAAATATTGATCATTAAATACTCGAACAAACAAATACCAAATGATAACCCTAGGAACAACCCGAATCTCCCTAGGCATTGGCATAGTCAACTGATGACTAAGGGCCTCCCACAAAATCAAGGCCTCACCTTTCAAATAGAATGATGTTAAGGTCACACGTTGCAAATAACTAACTCTTATAACACAAAAACTCTTTCAATTACCCTCAACCAAGACTCAACCACACTAGGGGATATAGAACCCTCAAATTCATTCGAAAACAATCTACAGAAAAGCTTAATCAAGCTAGTCCCTGCTCCTATTCCCACATTTTGTATTGTCTGCCAGTGCATAAATGTTGCTTGATTTTCAAAAAACTGCGCCATCGCATCTATTATAGTATATAGATCATTAACCACTCGTGGATTCCCCAGTACTTGAGGCTGATTCACCTCATCACATCCTCATGAGGGTCTATAACAAAATCCAATTATAATAGTAATAAGATATAGCAAGAATAAATAATATTTAACACATAGATGTTAAATGAGAAACTAAAATTAGCACATAAGTTCTATAACACCCTAAGGTCCACTGCTAATCCATTTTCTAAACATGACTCTAGACTCTGCATTCTGACATATCATAATTTCCATTTAACTTTCCAATGCCTCCTATTTGAAAATACATTGATCAGGTACTTTTCAAACCAAATTTCAAGGTAGTTGCCTAGCCAACAAAGTGACACACACAATAATCCGGAATTTTACAACCACTCACCTTCCTAAAACTCTCACTTCAAGATCTTACAACATCAAACCACTCTTATCTCAGAATCTCACCAAACTTGAGCTCTGATACCAAGCTGTTATGCCCTGTCTCATAACAAAACCCATAATGGTCACCCAACCACAGAGGTCTGACTAAAAGACCAGTTAAGATACTCCAAATCTCATAATCAATACCATCACTCACAATATAAGCATAAACCACAATGGAAGATTGAAATTAAAAACTAGAATAAACTCTCAATGATAACCAATCCACAAGTTCTAAAATCAGTCACTAAGGACAATCAAACCATCCTCTAAAAGAGCATAAAATATCATCTCCGAAACCACTAAAACAATCTCTCATAATTGAATAAAGACAACTTACTTTATTGCTCATTTGATCAAACTAATCATTTACTATTTTGTGTTTATTAATTAAAAAGAATTTAAAAGGTCATAAAAATCAAAAGACCTATTCATCCCCACCCCCCTTCTAGGTTTCTATCAATCTCCATATACAACACAAATGAAACAACCTATTCTCAAAGCATAAGATGTGGAAATAAAGGCTCAATCAAGAAATAGGTCTAAATGACGGCTCAAGTGGGCAAGCAATGGATAATATGCAACAAGGAACGATCCGGCCCAAAATATTAAGAATTGCCTACAATCCTCTCCCAAGTCCAACAACAACCGTGCATGCACCAAAATGATGTGTCGATGAAAGTGAATTCCCAATGCATAGCGACAAAAATAATGAGATCAATCAACGAGTAAGATTATTTTTCGTGACACAAGAGTTCATTTGACATCACTCTAAGGAAAAGTATGACTCTAAGCTCACTCAGGCATAAGTCTCCACTAAACAAGCCATCAAGACAATCGAGGTGTGACTCACAAGTGACTCAAGCCTAAATTTTCGTGAAGTGCAGATGGTTAAATCTAGGTGCTAAGACAAATTTTTCCAACAAGCTAGCAAACCAAACTAAGATGCCACAACAAGTCCAAACAAGATTAAACACAATCCTACTCATGCAATAGAGTAACAACTCACAACATCTCAAAAACCATGCAAATGTGATTCACAATTTATTCTACTAACTAATGACCGGGTCCGTAACATGGACAATACGAGATATACTTTTATCCCTACCTCAAAAGTAGAAAGAGACAGGCGGCTATACTAGACTGACGACACAAAATTTTTAATTTTTTTCAAGACTCTAGAATGGGACTAAAAGTGGAAAAGAAAAGGGAAAATAAACAAAAGACTCAAAATACAAGGTACAAGCATGGACACGTGCCCCTCCCCCCAACTTGAAATGAGCACGTCCTCGTGTGAGTAGAACTAAAAATATAAGAGAGAGAGAGAGAGAAGAGTACCTCAAGGGTGGAAAGTCTACCACCCCATAACCATTACCTTGAAGTGTAGCAGACAATGCCCACAAAGCCAAGCAAAAAGTAAAGAACCCTGTAAAACACAATACCAACTACAAGGCAAACGGTTAGTCTAAAACTTGCTTTCTTATAAAAGCAAAGCATGCAACACAAATTTTTTTTGATTTTGTTTTATAATAATAATGACGAAAGAAAGGGAAATAAAACTAAAATAAAATAAAATGATAATTGTGCCTCAAAGACTAGGTAACAAACGGGATGATGACCCCCCCTCAAAAAAATGGTGATGACATTAAGATTGTATAAGGGATCATACCCAAAGGTGAACCATACCACCCCTGGGCAAAAATATTGAAGTCACCCAAGCCAAATGAATACGTACTTAGAGTATACCGGGGTTTGAAGATGCTTTGAGAATGTGTGACAAACCATCCTACCACTACGATCCAAAGTAGCTCTCAAGGCATTGACCACAAGAATGTGACATGGAATATGACTCGAAAGGAGTCGGTCAACACCAAGAAAATCAAAAATTTCAAAGATAGGCATGATTGGTAGTGGTAGGGGCACACAAGAAAAGATGGACACATTAGCAAATGGCAATGAAAGCTCATCCCTAAAAATGGCCTCCCCAAGAGTTGGCATGAAAATAGGTGCAACAAGGGCATGCTCAATGGACTCTTGAGGGATACACGACAAAGTAGACTTAATGGGCAAAGTAGTGACAACATCCACAATCTCAACACTTCTATGGTCCGCCTCTAGCTCCTCATTACTCTCCACATCATAATAATTGGAAGTATTGCTTTCAGGAAAAGTGGGAGGGATGGAACTATCAAACTTGGGGAGCAACCCCATAGAGACATGGGCCATTAGGACAGAAAGAGATATACCCACATCATGATTTTCAAGAAAAGCAATCTCCTCGGAGGTGATACATGTCTCCTCCAAGGAGTCAGTGGGTTGGGCCAACCCAAAAGATGGGACATCAATGTCCACGGGCTAGAATTGCACAGGGCCCTAATGTTGTCGCAATTTTGAAGGTAGTGTTGCAAAGTGTCCTCCAAAGAATCCGGGTGTGGTGGTGGGCAATCATAAGTTTCCACCAAAGAGTACTGGTAATAAAATTCCGTGGGTGGTTTTGAAAAATAAGACTCAGGAGGAGCCACCACAACAAGATAGGAAGCCTCATTGGTAAAAGCACGGGCACTTTGAAGAAATTGTTGCAAAGTATCCTCTAAAGCATTCGAGATAGGTGGTTCGCATGAATAAGGTTCTACATTGGACCATTGGTTCGGGTATTGATTGGTTGGCTCTGGGTAACAAAAGTGTTGTGGAGCCATGACATTAGAATAAGCGTAAGGATATGGTTCTTGATAATGCTCACATTCCCCATGAAAATTAGAGTGGGAATTCCACTCATGATAGGAAGGTTTCGGGAATGGAGGGTGTGTGTCACAAACTTGGTGATCCATGGCTTCCCAATGGGTAGAGTAATCAAACATAGGATAATCACCGGAAACCATAGGTAGTCAATGCAATTTTTTTAATTTTATATAAAATAGAGTAAAAGACAGGATAGATATGGCGAGCAAAATAAAGCCTCAAAATTAGAAAAAACTAGACTCAACTTCAACTCCCCCAATGGCGCCAAAATAGTGTGGCAGCAGTTGGCACCAACATGTCTCATCCCACAAATGTAAGATGTTGGACTTCTTTGACAGTTCTTGTGGATTTAAATTTCTATTATTGCCCTTATTTTTCCCAAATTCACCTCAATTCCTCATTGTGACACCATAAAGCCAAGGAATTTATCTGAGGCAACCCCAAAACTACACTTAGCAGAGTCAATTTCATTTTATACCTTCTTAAAACTTCAATGGCTTGTGCTAAGTCTTGCACATGATCTACCCTATCTATACTCTTGACCAGCATGTTGTCTACATATACTTCCACTATTTTAGATATTAAATTTCCGAATATTTTGTTTACCAACCATTGATATGTAGCTCCTGCATTCTTCAGCCCAAAAGGCATTACATTGTAGCAATACAAGCCCATATCTGTGATGAAAGCGGTCATTCCTCGGTCATCTTCATCCATTTTTATTTGGTTGTACCCTGAAAAGGCATCCATAAAGCTCAAAAGTTGGTGCCCTGAGGTCGAGTCCACCAACTGATCAATCCTAGGCAAGGGGAAACTATTTTTTGGACAAGATTTGTTTAAGTCTTTGAAGTCCACATGCATCCTCCATTGGACCAACTACTTCTTAACCATAACTATATTTGCAATCCAATTGGGATACTGAACTTCCAGATGGACCAAGTATGAAGGAGCTTCTCCACCTCGTCTTTTGCCGCATTGTTTCTCTCGAGTGCAAACATCCTGTTCTTATGTTGTGATCTGGATTAACATTCAATCAATGGACTACAACCCTTGGGTCAATTCCAGGCATATCTTCGTGGGACCAGGTGAATACATCCTTTCTTTTCCGTAGAAAGCTAACAAGGTTGCTTCTTTCTTCCTCGTTCAGACTAGTGCCGACCCGAATGGTCTTGCTCGGATTTTCTGACCAAACCTTCAATAAGACGAGCTCTTTGACTAGTTCACCTTTCTGTAAGTTTTCCTCATCTCTCACATCCAACTCCTCTATAATCAGAGCTTCATTATGATGACGTACAAAATAATTGTAGCATTCTTGTACTACTTTCTGATCGCCTTTCATCTCGCCTACCCCTTATGATGTAGGAAATTTGACCTTCACGTGGTATGTAGAAACAACCGTCCTTACCATCCCACTATGGCATTGTAAGATGAGGGCGCATCTACCACCAAAAAGTCTACCATGGTAGTAACCTGATTTCTTTCTTCTCCCATTATCACAGGGATAACTATCTTTCCTTTGGTGTAAACTGCTTATCCAAAAAATCCGATCAAAGGGGAGGTCATTGGTCTCATTCTATATCTTCCCAGCCTTAGCTGGTCAAAGGTGTGCAAAAATAGTATGTTTGCCGAGCTCCCGCTGTCAATCAGTACCCTTCTTGTCTTGAAGTTTGCAATTACCATAGTAACCACAAGAGGGTCATCATAAGGGTATACAGTCCCTTTCTCATCTTCCCCTGTGAACATAATTGGGGAATCATCCTTCTTTATGCACTTATTTGGTCTTCCAACCGAGCATAACTCCATGGGGTCAGATGAGCCTTCCTGGCTGTGCTGGACTCTCTTCCTCCAGTCGATCCTCCATAAATCACCATGATCTCTCCAATAGGGTTGTTGTTGTCTGGGTCTTGGTTTCTCTCCCTGTCCATCACACTAGGGTCTTTGCTCCCTTCTCTACATAAACTTTTACAATCTGCGTCTTTGAATAAGGTCCTCTATCTAACCCCTGAGATCGACAAATTGTTGGTATGGTGACTGTGATCATGGTGGAAATGGCAGTACTTCTCTCGCAATCTTTTGTCGGGGTGACTTTTTAGTTTACCAGGTCACCTCAGGTCTGGATCGTCCCTTAGGTCATCTATGATGTGCTCTACCGAAGCAATAAGTGGAGTATAGCTCTTGTACTTCTCAAGAGGGCCACCAGTTCTTCTTGGAGAGCTCCTCGGCTCAATTCTTTTGTTCTTCTGGTCATAGTCAGCCCCCTGTGGGGGGTCCTTCCTCTTCCGATCTCCATGCGCCTGAGCGGGAGCCAGGAGTGCTTGCCCCTGCGTTCTGTCATTGCGCCCTTTATGTGCATTAAGGGCATCCTCTATATTCATAAATTTCTGATCTCTCAGCATGAGCTCTTCCATGTCCTAGAGGAATCTTGCATAAGGTTAAATAAAAGTGTTCCTGACCACATGCCTACTATATAGTCTTCCATGGCCATCTTATCGTCTGGGATCTCAATCTGTATGGCCTCCTGCGTAAAACGGGTAGTAAAATCCCTAACAGATTCTCCCTTCTTATGCCTGACCGTCAGCAGATGCGTGTTGGGTTTTCTATAGTACTCCCTGCAATGAAATGGCTTACGAACCCCTGGCTTAACTCTTTGAAGCTATTGACACTTCCAGGTTTCAACTTGTTGAACTACATCTGAGCGCTTCCCTTCAATGTGACCGGGAAGGTCTTGCACGGCCTGTAGCGTCATTAAATTTTTGTAGGTTTCCAGGTGGTCTAATAGGTCCGTGGTACCATTGAACAACTCGAGAACAGGCATCTTGAATTTAGAGGGGAGTGGCACGCTCAGTACGTACGGTGAAAATGGGGAGTCAGTACTTTGCACTATCTCTTTAACTGTGGCTAGTGCTTTTCCCTTCATGCGCTTCCTTATTCTATCGATCTAGGCCTGCATGACTGCCAGTAGATCCTTATCTTGCCTTTATAGGGGCGGCTTGTCCCCTCTGGTTGTCCTGCTACCTTGAGGGTCTTGATTCTAGGATTGGTTGTGTCATTGCGCTCCACCCTTTTTTCTCCATCCTCCTCTATCCCTTCTTGCTCCCGTGGGAGTAGATCTGGGTTCTGAACTTGGACTTGAATGTGTGGGTTCTGCTGTGCCTTTACAGCTTGGTTTTCTTGTCGGTCTTCCTCCAGATTCTTGGTTAGCAGCTCTATCTGGCATTGCATGGATAAGAACATCTCTGGCATTATGTTTGGGGGATCTTGATGATTTCTCCTTGCCATTGAACGAGTATTGACCATACGGAAATCCTTCACTGATACAAACAAACGATTCCGACAGATGGCATCAACTGATGAAGTGATTTCCGAGCACCTCTGTTCCACAGCTCAGCGTTGCCCTGCAAAATGAATATCTTGACAGCGGTGGGGTGCCAGCCAAGTATCCTCCAATGCTTAAGTTAATATCCCTCTTATAAGAGAAAGAAAAGCCAAATGAGAATGTTTTCGTACCTCTAGAGGATGTCCTAGAGTGAGAATATATACTCCCCAGTTATTTAAGGAAATTTTCATTGTACGAACTTCTCTTCTGCATTTGCCTCGCACGCTCTTGGATAGTAGGAAACCTTCCATATTTATCCCAATTACTCCGGAATACTATCTTCTATTTTCGATAAGTAAATTATCCAATTCAAACATGTGGTTGAACGGAAAAATCCCTTGGGGACCCTTTATATGCTCTAACCAAAGCAGTGCTAAGCTAAGCTATAATCTGAGCTTACTTGTTCCCGGTCGTTGCCCATGATCGTTTTATATCGTGGTGAGGTTTAGTTAGCTCAGCTTAGCATAGACCCCGTGAGGTGCTGAGCTCAGGCTCAATAGTCCATTTCATCTTCATTATTCATTATTCATTATTCAAACAAACATTGTATAATTGATTATCCCTATATATACAATAATTCTTCTTTTATCATATCTCTACTATTATATCCTCTTATAGCTCTCCAAAATTATTTTCGCTAAGAAAGCGCCCTTTAGGACAATATGACCAAAAGGAAACCTTGTGCCTCTTCCCTCCTCCCTCCCTCTCTTTCTCTCACACGTCACACATCATGTTGTATATTTATCTTTATATTTCAACATGCACTGGTCTTTCTCAGCAGCTATAAGTGGGTATATATATCCAACTGAATTAAGGAAGATGATTAAAGTATTTCCCAAGTTAGCTAGACATGATCATATGAAGCATTTCCCTACAGGAACCAAAAATATGTTTTCTACAGAAAGAATAGTTGAGAGAAACAGAAGGTTAATTAGAGGAAAAGAACAAGATAGAGGCCATGCATGCATGTGAACAAAGTATGAAAAATCAAACGAGAAAGAGGGGGAGAGAGAATTATTTTGCTTTTTAATGGTGTGAACATTTTGAGGACCACTTTGCACGAACCCTGCAACAGATATAAAGAACCAACTACTATTGGTACCCCTTGCCTGGTCCTATATAGATTAGAGATAGACCCACCAACAAAGTTGTTCACTACTTTCACTCTCACAGTCACAAGTCATATTTACTACCTCTATAATTGAGTACTCGTGGATACACAATCAACACATTGCAAATGATGCCCATTAGAGATTTTAGAACAAGGAATATGGACATATAAGGGTGAAAAGGAATTGTTTGACTCACAAACCCAAGAGATGTTACTGAAAATCTATACTCATATGATAATGACACTTTTTGCCTTAAATACCACCACATAATTTCGCATCAAATTGACGTGGATATATTATGCTTGTATTTGTATAGCAAAATATGTTGAGAGCCATATGTTGAGAGCCATAACAGACTCTCCGAAAATCTTTGAATGCTTCCAGAAATATTTTGAATCCCACTGGGATCTTAAAAAATGTTTAGGACACTATTTGTGATTGAGTTATAAGTCAAATTGATTTAAATTTGAGGATTTTGTTTTTAAAGGGGATGTATTTTGATATATGAGTAAATATATATTAATACTAGTAATAGCCCGTTCCGATGGCACGTGACGACAAAATAAAAAGCGCAATACTATTTTCGCAATACTATTATCTAAGAGTGTCACAAAAATTCGGGTATTAGTAGTGTCTTCGGCATTCATGATGAGTGACGACACTCGATTCGTATTTTCGGTATAAAAAATTTTATAAAAAAACTAAAAAAATTTATAATTGAATAAAATAATTCAAAGTTTTTACTTATTTAAATTTAATTACAAAAATCAAATATTTATATAGTTAAAGAAAAAATATAATCAAAATAGTTTTTGTAAAAAAACTAAAAAAATAATTTTTATGTTTAAAAATTTTAAAAATATTTTACACATTTTAAAACATTTATACTATTTTTTTTATTTTTAGAGAATGTGTATGAAAATATGTATAAAAATGTATAGAGAATGTGTATAAAATATGTAAAGGAAAT
>NMUG010001246.1:0-18488 GCA_002855965.1 Monotropa hypopitys
ACCTGGGAGGGTTAGTTCGGATGATTTCAAGTGCTGAATGTTCGAGTAGGGTTTGCATTGTTCAGATTGACAATTTGTTGTGGACTTAGACCAATCCGAGTTCTCGTGCAAACATTGGAGTGTGAATTCATCCCCCTTCATCTTGCAAGCCAGGTTATCTTCATTCTCAATGCACCATGCCACTTTCTTCATTGAGGCCTTGTTTCCCTTGTGGAAGAAAGGATTCACGATTTAGCGACTCTCTCTAGTTGTCATTTCTTGACAACGATTCATGTTTCTCATTGAACTTTATGTTCTTGTATCCTTGATGAACTCTATTTAAAGGTTGTTGTTATTCCTCGTAAGATCTCATTCGAGTGATGTTGTGGATGATGAGGAAGCCCTTGTGATGTTTTATCTGGTTTCAAATTTCTATGGATGGCATTATGAGCCCTTTCTTGTTGCTTGGCATCGGTTTCAATTGATAAGATCCTTGTTGGAAGTTTTCTCTTTTTCTTCTTGATCGACCACTTTGTGAAATCGTGCTTGGGGTGCAAGTGGTGTATTCATCGGTTGTTGTTGAACCTTAATAAGGTAGGGAATTGATTCCCCTTGTCGTGCTACCTATTGTGTGCTCATCTATCGGGTGTTTCCTCAACCGTAGGCAAGAAGGTCTTGGACCTAGGAAGCGACGTGTTCGGTTGGCCGTTAGAATTTGGGTGTCAATGCATGTTGGTGATTAGACTTGGTGTGAGTTGGTACTTTTCCATGTTGTTTGGGCTTAGCACATGCATGTTTGGTGTGTGGGAGAGTATTTCCTTGGTTGTGTGATATATGCTTGACATGTGTGAATTGCTTTGAGAAGAGCTACCAGCCAGGGCATCTCAAAGCAAATCACCAAGGTCATCCGGTTATCATACCAGGATGTGTGTGTTGTTGTGTGTTGGTGCATGTTATGATGCATTCGTGTTCAGTTAGTTGCTAGTGATGTTGGAATATGGCTTGGTGTATCGGTGTGTCCTTGACGTATTGGTGTATTGGTGTATCGGTGTATCGATGTATCCGTGGTGCTCCCGTTGATGTGTGGATTGTGAAGAATGATCGTGCGGTGTTTATTTTCATTCGTGGATGAACCATGGCATTTTTTATTCGTGATTAGGACGTTGAGGAGTATGGTCCTTCCATGTTCATCTTCGCTTGTGGTTTTTAAGTTTTCATCCTCTTCTCTTTCTTATCCAATTTCGAGGATGAAATTTCTTTAAGGGGTATGAGATGTAGCAACCTAAATTTATAAATAATTTATTAAATAGGATTATGGTTGATATCATATCCCATTCAATGAAATTTGATAGTTAGGGGTAGTTATAGTCCCCAGTGTGAGGTTGGGATAATAGCAAGTCATTCTGGCAATGCGCCGAGGGATTTCTAGGTCCATTATGACCTCAAAATATTTTGTGAATTTGAATCTATTCTTCATCAATGTTGTATATAATTTTGTTATGGAAATAACGCAATTTGAATCGTCTCAATCAGAGTTCGGACGAAGAAGTTAGGTAAAAAAATACTCCTAAGCTATTTTGGGTTAGCAGCACCCAGAACTGGTTCCCCTTTCCCTTGCAACTAGTTCCCATTGCCTGTGCATCCGCAACCGGTTACCATGATGTCCGCAGCCGGTTCTGGATGTCTCTGTCTGTAATCCTTCTTCCCCCCCAACCGGTTCCCGGCACCCGTAACTACATGGTTTGGGGCAGCGACAACCGCAACCAGTTGCCACTGACCCCGTAACCGGTTGCGAGGTATCCGGGAGGATTTTTTTGGAAATTTATCTGGGGGAATTTTGGTCATTTCCTATGTGTTGTAACACATCTATATGCATGGGCTCAGAACTATATCTCCATCTCTCTTATTTCTCCCCTCATTTCTCTTTCCCTTCTCTCTAAATTCTTAAATTTTTGACTAGGAATCTCACAAAACCTCAAACATTAACACCGGAGAGCTCGCAAAGATCTACATGGTGACGTGCTCGGATCATGGGCTAGTGAAGAATCCCTCATCTAGGAATTTCGAGTGTGTATCTTCCAGTGGGTAAATCTCTCTCTCCTAACATGTATGTATGTGAGTGAGTTGTGTTTTCCCCTTGTTTCTTTTTCCCCTAGACTTTCCTAGAGTTTGATTGGTGTGGGGTTGTATAGGGTCATTTTGGAAGTTGAAGAACCCTAACCTTGTGCTTGCTTGGAGTCCAGGAGATTGATTTTGAGGTTGTAGGAGAGTTGGAGGATTTGTGGTGTCCTTGGGTGGCCTTAGAATCCAATGGCCACCATGTGTTTGATGAAATGTCCTAGTAGATTATAGGCTTGAATATCGACAGTGGTGTGTTTCGTTGATGTAGTTTTAGGTTCTAGGTGCTCTCGGTAGCATGTGGATTGCTCATGTTTGATAGCATCCCTTGATTTGGGTCTTGAGTTGTCCTATGTTGTGTATGGCATCCATGAGTGCCTTGAAGTTGAAATGGGATATTGGGATGATCTTGGGATTCCTTCAAACCCCCTTGGTGTCATGAATTGGTAGAGAGTCATATTGCCTATAATCAAGTTGGTTTGTGTAAATCCTTGAAGCTTATTGGAATTGACTCGTACCTCCCTTGTTTCATCAAGGTGGAAGGTGTTGAACTTGGTGACTTACTCCATTGATCTCGTCAAGGTTGAGTGTTGGATATGAAATCACTTAATTGAATAAAAAATGAACTATTTGATTATCTCCCTTGATTTTGCCAATGTTGAGCTATGACTCGAAGAAAGAAATGAATTGATTCAATCTATATCCAACACATGTCAAATATAGAGGATGTGTTCTACAAGGGTTACTCATATTCAACTTTGAATCTATCACCTGATCCAAATTAATGAAATTGGAAACCAATTTGAAAGAAAATCATGTTTTGGTCAATTATGGTGATTAGGAGGTATGGATGCCATAATCCATGATTTTTGAATGAAGGAATTAAATCAATAGTTTTTAATTGGCTAAGATATGACAGAGGCGTTGGTTTGGCTATACTTACTAGATGAGAATTTCATTCCCTGAGTGTCTCAACACTCACTACATTGCGCAATGGGGGTCCACTAGAGCCCTCCCTAAGGTTGGGGAATTCTGAGAAACTACTGGTAGTTTAGTTGATGAACTTCTATTGTGGAACAAAAGCCGCAACATAACAAATCTTTAATAATAATATTTGAACGTGACTCCCTTGTTTCGTCAAGGTGAGAAGATGTAGAAAACTATTTTGTGCCTCCCTTAATTTCGTCAAGGTTGAGATGGAAAGTTGAATATATGTCATTCTCCTTAATTTCGTCAAGTTGAGCATTTTGAATGAAAGTCACTAAGTCATTGCAAATGATTTTATAAAGAAATTGGATTACGGTTATTGATAATAAAATTTACAACTCCCTTGTTTCGAAAAGGTTGAGACGAGACCCTCTTGTTTTATCAAAGTGGAGTCTGTGGTGCAATATTAATAATGATAATAATGAATAATAATTAGTTATTCCTTGTTTCATCAAGGTGGATTGTTGGTTATCCCTTGTTTCGTCAAGGTTGAGATAATTGGAAATCTTACCCCAATCATTCAAATATATCTCAAAAATGTATGTGAACCAAATCTCTAATGATATCTAAGGTTGGAAGAAAATTTAAGATGGGTTAGTGATTGATGTCTTGGGTTTGGTGTAGTTTTTGGATTCCTTTAGTGAGTCCTTGGGTTTGTCCTAGCCTTGTGTCGACGGTCGAGTTTGTGTTGGAATTGTAGTCCACTTTGAGTATGCCTTGGAGACTTTCTTCTTACAGTCATGTGACTTTGAGGACTTGAGTTTATTATTGTTTTCAGTTTTGCACTTGAGTCTGTCTTACTTTTGAGGTCTCGTTTTCACACTCTTACCTTGGATCCTTTCCTACACTTGGGCACACACCCACTATGTGCATGCTTGTTAGTAGTTAAGGGTTTTCTTGCTGAGTGCGTGGTTAGCTCAAACCCCTTCCCCTTTCCCTCTGTGTTCTGTGTTGCAGGGATAGGAGGCTTGTTGGTTGGAGTTTCAGATCAACTGTTAGGTTTTCTTGGGAGCTTGCCACTTATATTGCTCCTTGTATTTCATTTTCTGGTACTATTATTTTAGTTGTAGTTAGCCATTGTATTTAGTTCACTTCTGCACTTCTTTTATCTTTGTACTTCTTGTTTTTGTCTTTCTTGTATCTTGTTATCATTTAATGGTTATCTCAACTGATATGTATCTGGATGGAAAGTAGTTTATTCTCTGTTTACTGTTTTATAATTATGTTAAAAATGGTTTGAAATACCGAGGCGTGACAATATGCTCCCATGAATCTCGGCACCAACTGATTTAGGGTTATGGGAGGAATAGACAATGATATAAAAGGATAGTAATGCTCTACAGTGAGAAATGTGAGATTAACCCAGTCCATTGTTACTTCGTTCCCTTGTTGATCAACTTACTTACTTGATCGTCGGAGGCGGTTCAGGGACACAACCCCCTGCCTTGTGTTCCTTGAATCATGGTTTTGCTGGGCAGGGAGGAGCAACTAGGAGTACAAGATACCAGTGCAAGCCCTTTTCATGCGAGGCAAGTTGTTCCAGGAACCGATTCATCAGTTGGCACTATCTGTGGAAAGGTTTTCTTAAATCTAGTAAAAAATTTCCTGTTGGATGGTTCAGACTCGCAACAACAATAAAAGGATCATGGCATTTGAAGTACAAATCTCTCAGGATCCACCACAGGTAATAGTGGATATGTTTAACCAAATGCAAGAAAGGATGGAAGCAATGGCTAAGGCCCTAGAGGATGAGTGGCATCAGAACCGACAGATGAGAGAAAGATTAGAAGCAGAACCGACCTAGAATCCTCCTCCGCCAGTGCACATGAAGGATGCCCTAAGGATTAACGCAGTGGCAAGTCATGGAGCAAGCCACCACAAAGGGACAGACCAATGCCCTGGTCGTACATAGGGATATCAAGATGTTATTGCAGCCATGCAAACACAAATAGATAAACTTCAAGACCATATTAAAGCTACATCACCAGTCACGGTAGAGGGACTGGTCCATAACACGGATGCCCCATTTACCCAAGAAGTTATGCAAATGCCCTTGCCATGGAAATTTCAAATTCCCTCTTTTGAGACCTACAACGGATCTACAGATCCCCTCGACCATTTGGAGACCTACAAAAATCTGATGATGCTACCAGACGAGATCATGTACCGAGCATTTCTTGTTACTCTGAAGGGAAATGCTAGGATGTGGTTCAACAAGTTAAAAACCGGCACCATCAGCAATTTTAAGGAGCTTAGCAAGATCTTTGCCAGCTACTTCATTGTGGGCTAGCAGTATTGTAAGCTATCAACTCACTTGCTAACAATTGTGTAGAGCAGAGGAGAATCCCTCAGAGATTTTACTACTCTCTTCACTAAGGAGATGATGCAGGTCGAGAATGTAGATGACAAAGTATCAATCAACGCCTATATCGATGGGTTATGGTTGGGTCTGTGGTAACCTGTTTCTGCCGGAGGATTCTTTACGGCTGTTGAGCCTTCGGATGCGGGAAGTCGGTTTCGTCCAGTGGCTTGTGTGGTCCCTGCAATCAAACAAAGGGGTCCTCCTGTTTGGATCCTGCAAAACAAGGATTAGTGCCCGCCGGTGGGGTTTAACCAACGGGGCCTCCGATACTTAAGTTAGCAACTGTTTGGGAAGATAAAGCAATAACGAAGGAGGCCAGACGGTAGCGGTTGGGGATCAAAGATTAGGATCCCTTGAACAGTACCCATATGGGGTATTTATAGGGGGATGTTGGCTTGGGGCTCACGAATATTGAGTGGGCCGCACGTCGAGGGCCCAAGGGTGGGCTTGTACGGTTGGTGGACCGGGTTGAACCGTACGGACGGGGCATCTCGGACGGATCCCCACGATAGTGACAGGAGGGTAGTCCTCCGGGTGGTCTGGTTCGTTTGGCAGTAAGCCGAGAGCAGTGGCAAAGTGTCACCGGAGGACGCCTGCCCATACATTGGCGGTCGGCTAGGCTGCGGGCCCTTTGGCCATGGACACCTAATGATCGGTTCCCTTGCACTTGGTTCTGTGAGTCGCTGATGGTCCGGACGCTGATGAACGGACACAATGCGGGAACCTCCGGTTTGGATGGTCCGTATGGCCGACTCGTAGGTAAAGTTTTATGACAATTTTCTCCCGAGTGCGTGGGTCCGATCACGACAATAGCCCCTCAATCTTTCCCAAAATTTGAAAAAGATTGAAATAGTTCAACCGGACGCCATGCCACCGGAGGCCGGTCGTGTTAATTATGTCTGGTGTCATGTTTGACATCACCCGACAGACGTCGGGTCATTGATTAGACACAGCTATCAGGAACCGCCACGTGTCGTGATTTAAATGGCCGGCCAAACTGACCGCCTCGGTACATGTGCAGAGTTATTTAATGTTATACAGTTGTCTCATACCTAGGGGAACCTATAAATAGACCTGCTGGGTATGACCTTCGGTACTTTATCTCGTGATCAAGGAGCCTCCGGAGAGCTATATGAGATTGTTGAAAGGGTGGGCGTTACTACCTATCGATTGTCTTTGCCTGTGGAGTTGTCTCGCATACATGATGTCTTTCATATATATGCTCTTCGCAAATACATTGGGAATCCTTCCCATGTCTTGCAAAAAGAAGAATTAGAGATTCGAGAAGCATTATCATATGTTGAGGAACCTATAAGGATCATTTATCAGAAAGAGCAAGTGCTATGCTCCAAGATTGTGCATTGGGTTAAAGTAATTTGGCGGCATCATGGCTTAGAAGAGGCCACGTGGGAAGGCAAGGATGCTATGAAGTCTAAATATCCGCAATTGTTTGTTTCAGGTACGTCTTTTTATTTTTGAGGGCAAAAATTTCCTTAAGGAGGGGTGAGTTGTCACACCCGTATTAAATTTTAAATAATTATAATTATTTAGTTATAAATAAAGTAAATGAAGTTAGAAATTTTAAATTATGGATTCAAATTTTTTAGAGTTATGATAATTATTACATAAAGGGTTATTAGCAAAAAAATACTTAGATATATCAACCATTAGTAGTAGTAGGTATACTTAATGGCATACAAGGGTGAATAGGTGTTAGTAATGAGGGCAAAAGGGTCTTCTAGTGTCAAAACTTGATTAGGGTTGAGAGACTTGTTAATCTCTCATTATACTAATCCTAAGTAATACTTGGAGGCTAGAGAAGAAGAGAAAATAGAGGATGCTAAAGAAGTTTTGGAGATTTGAGGCTCTTTGGGAGGGATTTAGTAGAAGAGATCTTCTTCAACCTTGTTCGTTAAGTAAGGGATCGAAGGAGGAAGCCCATCAACCATAGGCCTCTTTCCCGTGGCCTTGTCGAGAATAACGGTGGGGGCAGAGGTCTTGTATTGAAGAGGAACTCCTCCTTACCTTATGACCACCCCCTTTTAGGGGCTAGGCCGCCCATAAGTGCAACATTATCATCATCCTCCTCCTCAATTCTCCTTTTTATAATAGCATAATTGGGGAGCATGAGGGCATTCTTTTGCTATTGTTTTGACATTTCTGCAGGCATCAAAACAGCAAGATCAGGATTCTATACTATCAGAATATCTAGTGCTACAAAGCATCCCTACCTCTCTCAAGGGAGAGGGTTTTATTTCCAACCTCAAGGCCTAAGAGGTGAGCAACTAAGGATTCTGAGGTGACTAGGAGGGAATATTTATGAATGGAATGACTACAGGCCTTCGAGATTTTATCTCTCTTATTCTTAGAAATGCTCACATGTTCTTGACCTGAAAAGGTGACAACCAAAAAGAACAAAATTAGGATACAACTTAAAAGAGCACATTCCTATAAGGAATAGCTCGGAAGGGTGAGGTGCTCACTCTCAGACGCAGGGAAGCCCCACTCACTGCATATGTGGAAATTCTTCTTCTCCTCCCAGGAACTAAATTCCCAATCCTGACCACCAACGAAGAAAAATTTGTCTTTCCATGATTTGTTCAATGAAGGGAGATCTTTGACTAAATCATCCCCCTTGTCTATTTTAGAAAAGTACCACCACCCCCGAGTTATGAGACTTTACTTAAAATTAAACAGATGAAGAAAAACACTTAAGGACAGAGGGACTTCCCTCCAGAAGAGGCACTTCACAGCATGTCACACCCAATCAGAGTCCTCCAAGCATTAGGGATAAACTAGGCAGGCGCAAGTGTTGGAGCTTGAGGTAAATATGCTTCTATCTCGTGTCTACGTGATTCTGTTAGGCCACTAAATTGATTTACACAATTAAAATCAAAGGTTTTCTTTAAAACCCATGTTTTGGAAATTATGAGAATTGATATGTTTTGATAAAATACAATTGAACTCATCCTTGCATTGGATTAGAGTATTCTTGATGATTGTGGGTTTGTGTGATAGTGAATTGAGGTCTAGGACTCACGATTTAATTATTTGAGTTTGATGGGAATTTGAGGGTTTTGTCCTAGGCATTTGAATTAGTGGAATCGAATAGTGATTGTATGCCCGCTAGGTGTTTGATCGAATACCCAAGAGGCTTACATGTGTAAATCGTGGTTGCCTAGGATTGTCAAGTCTCGGCTAGGCCCTTGTGTGTGGTCTAGGAGAAATTTGGGTGACTTGCGTAGGCCCTTGAGAGTGTGGTATTGATGAATTGGCCCTTGTATGTGGCCTTGGACTTATGATTGAGATCTTGGGATGATAAACTAGGTGTCCTTGGTGACTAGGACCCTTGTGTGCACTTGTGCACATTAGGTGTTGTTGAAATGCCTTGGTGGAAAGAATTGGGTTTGGTGTGTATGAACTCGTCACACTAGACTAGGAAACTTGTCCTTAGGCTATCGACACTTGCGATAGGATGATTTAGGTGCATTCGTCACCATCGATTTGGGAACTCGTCCCTCGTTGGCAAACTCGTTGGCCTTGATGGAGAACTCGTCTCCTTTGATTAGCACTCGAAAATCTACTCAATTCACCTATTAATCAACCAACTTTAAATAACCAAATTGTGAGTTTAGTGTAGGAGGACAAACGATATGGCCCTTGATTGTTGTTGGACAGTAAATCTCTCGCGGCACTTTGTGAGTTGGTGTATCCCTCGTGACACCTCATATTCGGTTCATTTCTCGTAGCACCTCGTGTATAGTGCATCCCTCGTGGCACTTCGTGTGTGATGGTGTATTCCTCGTGACACCTCGTATGATAGTGCATCCCTCGTGGCACTTCGACGTGAGTGAGTCCATCCTTGTCCTCGCCAAGAAGACTCTAAATTGATCCCGGGCTTAATGGTTTTCCAAATTGGTTTTCAACATGATGATCCATGTTTGGGGTAGGTTGGTCCTTACTCGTGGGACGGTTCGAGACTAATGTGATCCTTTCAAAATATAGTCCACTTTGGGGTAAGCCGATCCTTATTTAGTGAGGCGGCCGAGACTTGTGAGACTTGGTTTCAAAGTGATGTTAAGCCAGGAGTCGAACACACTATCTAAACAAGATAATCAATTTACTAATGTGTACCTATATATATAGAGGATAGTCGGATGTGATATGGTTAGGTGAATTGTGGATATTTGGCTAAGTCGTGGAATTAGCCCGTTGTAGATATTTGGCTAAGTCATGGAATTAGCACATTGTGGATATTTGGCTAAGTCTTAGAATTAGCCATGGTAAAGATATAGTCCTTCATGGATAGTAGAAGGCTTGGGCCTCATTGTAGATGGGTTGTGTTCTTGGGAGCGTCCTCCCTAGTTATGGTGATAGTTTACCGTGTCGTGCGGTCATGGTTGAGACCCTTGGTATTTATGACTCTTGTATTAGTACCCGTTGCCTAGTTGTGTAGATCGTATACTTGGTAAAGAGAAAGGATTGAGACTTATGTGGTTATTGGCTTGAGTAAAAGCATATGGTTGGGTTTTCTTTTAGTACGCTTGTGTTGATGAAAGTCTTGGTCAGACTTATATTTTGGTTTTCATGAGTGACTTGGTAGTGGTGTTGAGGTTGTGAGACTATTGTCATGCTTGGGATTGCATCATAGGAATTCACACCACTTGCACATGTCACCATAGTTACGTTTTCACTTGATAAATGCATATTTGCTGGGTCTTTATGACTCAACCTTTTTCTACAGTTCTTTGCAGGGTTGCAGGGTTGGATAGCTAGTAACAAGGAGTTGGGTTTGGCTTGCTCCAAGTTCTCTTTGTGTGAGGAGCATCTCATATGGGTTTCATTTATTTCCTATAGCTTTCCCCTACTTTTTCCCCTTTGTAGCCTACGGGTACTCCCCTTTCTTTAAAGAATTGTAATATCGTTTTATTGAAAGCAAGTTCAAAATCAAAAGGATTGTTGTTATTTTATTTCCGCATATTTTATAATTCACGACCCCTTGCTTATGGTTTGGTAAATATGGTTTTACAATAAACCTTTCTTTTATTCCATTTCAAAATGAGACCACCTATCATCTACTATGGATCCAAGCTTCCAAGCCCGGCAGAGAACCTGAAGATGCAACTCCAATCCACAGGAATGCCATGTACCTAAAAATAGAGGGTTATACAATATCTTAGTAGAGAAATCTATATCCAATGGTCTCTAAAGTTGGGGTGCATGTATGCTAAGGAAAGGAATGTAAAATATGCATGCATAGGGATCTCTTTACTCTTTAATTACATTAAGATCAAATCATTATTAATAATCGACTCAGATTCCAAGTGTGATCATTTTCCAAAGAGACTCCATATTGACTATTCCAATATGACAAGACTAGTAAGTTATCAAATTCTTTCCAATGAATCGACTTTGATTAATAGTGTTCCGATCATTTTCAAAAGCTCCACTTGACGAAATCAAGGAGATAAGATCAATAAAGTTCCAATTCTTTTCAAAGCTCAACTTGACGAAATCAAGGAGAATAATTCACGAGTTATCAATTTCCACACATTGATGAAATCAATAGAGTTAAGTATCCAATCACCATATCCTATGCATTGACAAAATCAATATAATGTCAGGTGTGTCAAGATCAAGATCAATAGAGTTATTAGATTTCAGCTACTTTCAGTCAAGTTGCTCAGAAGTCCAGATGGGACAGGACTCTGCAACTCGGCAAAGCGGTTGCCACACTGCTAGGGTTCCGGATTGGGAGCTAGTCCGGTCGTCTGGGCCTGGTCCGGCCTGTTGACCTCCGGTTAGGCCTATTTGGGCTCTTTAATTTTTTTGTTTTTCATTTCCTTAAGGATTTTAAACAATTTCCTTAGTTTGTTTCGGGCCTTAACTTCAAAATCTAGCCTAAATGACTTAAATTTCATTCTAATTCATCTCCAAAACTTTTTAATTTATTTATTTATTAAACCTTAATTTATGGGACGAGATCTCACATCCTCCACTCCTTTAAGAAAGTTTGGCCCCCAAACTTAAAATAACCTATGGGTAAGAATTTACAAAATAAAATTTACCTTACTCAAATAGTTCAAGGTACTTCTGGCGCATGTCGTCATCCTTCTCCCATGTGGCCTCGCTTCCTGACTACTTTTCCCACCAAACTTTGACTAAAGGAATTACCTTGCTTCGGAGCTTCTTCTCTCGTCGGTCTAGAATCTTTACTGGCCTTTTCTCGTAAGATAGATTCTTATCGATCTCGATCGTTGGTTGCTTCAGAATATGCGATGGATCAGATATATACTTGTGAAGCATGGAGACATGGAAAACATCATGCACGTTAGCTAATTCTGTCGTTAGAGTTAGACAGTAGGCAAGTGGGCCAATCTTCTCAAGAATCTCAAATGGGCCAATAAAATGAGGATTCAATTTCCCCTCTTCCCAAATCTAACGACTCCTTTCATTGGCGATACCTTTAGAAATATCTTATCACCTTCTTAAAATTCCAATTCCCTACGATGAGTATCAACATAACTATTCTGGCAATCCTGGATAACTTTCAATTGATCTTGGATCATCTTGATTTTCTCTATGGATTTCTGCACAATTTCTGGTCCTATTAGCTTTGCATCTCCAACTTCTGTCTAACATGATGGGGTCCTGCATCTTCTTCTGTATAATGGTTCGAATGGTGCCATCCCTATGCTTGCTTGGTAATTGTTGTTGTAGGAAAACTCTGTCAGAGATAGGTGCTTTTCCCAACTTCCTTGGAAATCTAACATACAAGCTCGCAATAGGTCTTCTAGTGTCTGAATGGTTCTTTCTGATTGGCCGTCCATTTGGGGATGAAAAGTTGTGCTGAAGTTGAGAGTTGTTCCCTTCGTCTTCTATAGTGACTTCCAGAACCTGTATACAAATCGTGGATCTCTATCTATTATGATGGATATAGGTATTCTGTGCAGTCGAACGATTTCATGCAGATAGGTGGTTGCCATCCAGTCCATAGAATAGGTGTTCTTGATTGCAATGAAATGAGCGGATTTAGTCAAATGATCTACTATGACCAAAATCTCATCATTGCCCTTCTTCAAACAAGGGAATCCTATGACATAATCTATAGTGATGTTCTCCCATTTTCACTTGGGAATAGGTAGAGGTTGCAATAACCCGGCAGGTTTCTGACAAATAGCTTTGATCTATTAGCACTGCAAATATCGGTTGACGTAGTCGGCTATGTCGCGCTTCATTCCCATCCACCAATAAGACGTCTTCAAATCCTGATACATCTTTTTTGACCGGGGTGAATTGTGAAGTTTGAATGATGGACATCATCCATGATCTTTTTCTTGATTCCTTCGTCACTGGGAATACATAGTAGGTTCTGGAATCGAAAGATTCCATTCACAAGAGTGAATTCGCTTTATGAACTAATACCTTCGCTGATCTTTATAAGCTTTGGGTTGTTTCCTTGCTTTCATTTAATTTCCTCCAAGATGGTGCATTCTGTGATGATGGCCTCGAGATGTGCATGCTATAGACAATTGAGTTCTTTCTTTCCTTTTCTGCTTAGGGCATCCGCAACAACGTTGGCTTTTCTAGGGTGATACTGAATATTGAGATCATAATCCTTCATTAGCTCCAGCCACCTCGCTGCCTTAGGTTCAGCTCCTTCTGGGTGAAGAGATACTTCAAACTCTGATGATCGGTGAATAGGTTGTAGGTGACTCCATAGAGATAGTGATGCCAAATCTTCAAAGTAAAAACTACTGTGGCAAGTTCCAAATCATGGGTTGGGTAGTTCTTCTCATGAGGATTTAGCTGTCGGGAGGCATAAGTGACGACTTGACCTTGTTGCATTAGAACACATTCGAGTCTTTTGAGAGAAGCATCACTGTAGACTTCGAAGTCTTCTCCTTCCTGAGGTAGTATAAGAACAAGTGTTGATGTAAGTCACTTCTTCAGCTCTTGAAAACATTCTTCTCTTCTTTTCGTCCAATCGAATGGTTCTCCTTTCTTTGTTACCTCCGTCATTGGGGCTGTAATCTTTGAAAAATCCTTGATGAATCTTTGATAGTATCCAGCGAGTTCGAGAAAACTAAGAACTTCAGTCATTGAGGTTAGTTTAGGCCATTATTGGATTGCTCTTATCTTCTGAGGGTCTATTGAAATTCCACGTTCGTCGATAATGTGCCCAAGAAATTGAATCTTCGTGAGCCAGAACTCGCATTTGCTGAATTTGGCATAAAGCTTCCTCTCCTTCAAAGTCTGCAAAATGATCGATAGGTGCTCCACATACTGTTCTTCATTCTTTGAGTATATAAGGATGTCGTCAATAAACACGATCACGAAATCGTCGAGATAGTTGGTGAAAATCCAATTCATCAGGTCCATAAATATTGTAGGTGCATTGGTAACGCCAAATGGCATAACTAAGAACTTAAAATGCTCATACCTGGTGCGAAAGGCCGTCTTTTCTACATCTTCTGCCTTGACTTTAAGTTGGTGACCCTGAATGAAGATCAATCTTCGAGAATACTTTGGATCCTTGAAGCTGATCGAATAGGTCGTCGATTCGCGGCAACACATATTTGTTTTTTATGATGACTTTGTTCAGTTCTCGATAGTCGATGCATAAGCACATTGTTCCGTTATTTTTTGTGGACAAGTAGCACGAGTGTTCCCCATGGAGATGAGCTAGGCCGAATAAAATCTTTATCGACCAACTCTTGAAGTTGTGCTTTCAATTCCTTCAACTCTGCGAGTGTTATTCGATACGGTGCTTTGGAAATCAGATGGCTTCCTAGGATAGTCTCGATATTAAATTCCACCTCTCGATCAACGGGCATCCCTAGCAAATCTTTGGTGAAGACTTCGGGAAATTAACGAACTACTGGAATATCCATTATCGAACGAGCACTTGGTATTATAGATAATATGCTACAGAGGTAACCTTGGCATCCTTTCCGCAAAAGTCAACGAGCGTGTGCCATAGACACAAAACACGGGGTGAAGTAACTCTTTATCATTTAAGAATGGCTTCTTCCTCTTCGAGTCCTAGGAAGGTTATACATTTCTCTGTGCAATCTATCTTAGCATTGAATCGGGATAACCAGTCCATTCCAGTAATAGCATCAAAATGAGACATGGTTAGAGGGATTAAATCGATTAGAGTACGAGCTCCATTCATGGAAACATCGCAATTTCTAAAAATAGTCGTACATACAACTCCCTTGCTCATAGGATGAGATACGAGCAAGTTGTATTTTAAGGGTTCAAGTTTTTTTATTGTTTTTCTGAGAGTGAGATTTCGAAATGAAAGAGTGAGTGGGACCTGAATCGAATATCACAAAAGTAGGAATTCCATATACAAGAATTCTACTTGCCACAATGGCTTCATCATTCCTGGGATCCCCAAGGACTAGAGTAAAAGCTCTTCCTTACCTCTATTTACGGTTGTCTTGCTAGTAGATTATTAGTGCTGCCACAGGTATGAAATTTGCTCCCGTCGCTGGCTTTGGCCAATCCTTCTTAAAATGGCCTCCTGACCGCAGCCAAAACACACCAAGGGTACTCTGTTTCCCCCACCTTGATTTCCCGTTCTTCTTTGATCATATCTCCATCCTCCGAAATTCATCCTCTTTTGTGGACTGGTTCATCCAGGCTTTTGGTTTTGCCTTTTCCTTTGTTGATAGCATCTCATTTCCTCCACATCTTGTTCTACAAATAGGGCTCAATCTAAGACATTTTCATATGTATACAATTGAAGGGGTCGAACAACCTTTCGTATTTCCGACTTCAATCCGTCCACAAAGCATCTCGCCTTCATCTTCTCTGATGCCACCAAGTAGGGTGCATATGCTATAAGGTTTGTAAACTTAGTTTCATAGGCGGCCACCATCATGACTCCCCTCTGTTTGAGATGCTGAAACTCCATCCTTTTGGCTGTTTGCATTGCTCTTGGCATAAACTTCTCTCAGAAAATCTCTAGAAACCTCTCCCATCTCATCTCTGGTTCCGTGGCGCTCTTTAGATTCCACCATTGGTTCGCCTCTCCTTCTAGAAGGTAAGATCCTATCTCGACCTTCTGTTGATCCGAACATCTTAGTAATTGAAATTTTTTCTCCAAAGCCATAATCCACTCATTTGACTTAACAGGGTCCATCCCGTCTTGGAAGGTAGGGGATTCAGCTTCAAGAACTCTTTCACGGCTGCCAAGTTGGTCGCTTGCTCGACTGGGTTGACTAATGCTTATTCTTCGTGATTCTGTGTTAGTTCATTCATGGGTCATGGCTGATTAAAGTATTGATGAATAATCTCCTGATGAGTCTAGATGGTTCCAGCTAGCATCCTAACCATATTGCAGAGTTCCGCCACTTCATCATCTCTTTGACCCACTCCTTGACCGTTCGCTCAAGTGTTAACCATTCTGATAGAAAAGAGAGATTTTAGGATAGAATAATACTTATTTGTTTTAAAAGATCAAATACTACGCGATCATATAAGGGTGTGTCCGGCCACACGACAAAACATCCGGATAATCATAAAAACTAGGGAAAACTACGCCTCATCGGAGTCGACAGGCCACTCATAGGGTGGATAAACTCACTCCTCGCGATCTATATTGATGTCTTCTTTATTCTCGCTTGGGTCATCTTCGAGGTCTTCCTCAGGATTATCCTCTAAATCGAGGTCCCATCCCTCATTCTGCTACTCCATTGGCTCCTCTTCTTATTCGACTACTTCTTCATTTTTTGGTTGGACTCTATCATTATCGCCATACATAACACGGTTTCTTGCTTCTTCCATGAGGTACTCGAATTCTCAATGTTGAATAGATGCTCTTGCCACCGTACAAGCATGCTCTAACAATTGTAAATGATAGTTAATCATGGCTTGTATCTCTTGCTCTGAATCATCTTTAAAAATACATTGCTATCCAGGCTACAAGATCCGAGGTGATTGTCACAGAATTAGAGAGGGCTTGTTCCCTAATGTCTTTATTTATCTCAAAGATTTCTTTTTCCTCCTCATGTACCACCAAGGGTGGTGCTGCCTCGTCGTGATCTTCGGAATCACTGCTAGAATAGTCATTTCTGCTGCTAGACATAGCTAAAAACATATGCACATATATATTAAGATAAGTCCATCTCCAAGGGCTAACGGATATCTCTAAGCATAACTAGTGAGTGCCTTGGTCCTAACTCTAGGTTTGTTTGATGTCCGAAAACTCATGCTTTGATACCACTATTGTCATAACCCAATCACATATGAGTCATGACCGGCCAATGGGCAAGCTCGCTAAAGGCCATAATTAATGAGTTTAGGGATTCATCTAATAATTTTGGATTTCAATAATAGTGGAAAGCGTGAAACTAAACCCAGCGAGCGCATCACTAATAATTACCCACATTCATTTCATTAATGATCCAAGATTTACAACAAGGGCTCCACGGGCTAATACATGAAATGATAAAACAGAATTATAATCCCAAACTCATATAGTTGCTCCTCATATCCTGAAAAATAGTTTTAGAAAATGCATAAACTATAAAGCTAGAGTGAATACAGTACACGTCAAAATTACTAGTTTTATGGACAACCAAATTATTTCCTGCAAGCCAATCATTTTAGATAATCATGATATCAGTGGCTCAATAGCCTCAAGTGTATTGACCCTCCAGGTCATATCAGATTTTGGCATCTTTCACGCATGAAACTACAACAAGTGCATATTGATTGCTTAGGCATTCTACCAGAGATATAAGACTGTCAACCAGTCTATCAAGCCAACCAATTACAGTCTCCACGGTACTAGAACAAGGGGGAGCTACCCTGCAAAATATATAGTGGCATGATATCATCCAATGAACATCTAGTTTGGTCCCGTCCTTATAGCCTATTCCTGTTTGTATGGTATCTGACCCTGCCCCCAGTACCGGGCTCTTACTTGTTTGTGACTGTATTTCGTGGACATGTCATGTCCGTGCCGATAATCATACAAAATATTTCCACATTTGTTTGTCCATGTATAAAAAGAAGTATTTTACATGCTCTTCTCTTTTGTTTGCAAAAGTGATATCATAATAAGTTTTCAGCTTAGTAACCATAATGATACTTGTAAAAGGAATGAGAAAATAAGGAAAATGCAAATAAGTAGGGCATGTAAAGATTCACCTTTTTCCTTAGGTTATTTTTCCTATTGATTAACACCTCAAATCTGCCATAAGATACAATAAATCAATTCTAAACTTTCTACCAAATTGCTACTGTTCTGTCAAGCTAAGCTACCGGACCAACGTGGTTGGACTGCTCTTGGTCAGCTGGCTGAGCTACATGAGTGGCCAAAGGCTTATTGGCTACACTTAACAGGTTTGCGAGCACTGGCTTGCTAGTGCCGAGCTGCTCTAGTCCAGGAAATAAGTCTACCAAACTGGCAGTTCTACTGAACAGACAAACAAAGGCTTCTGGTGCATTTTGGCAGACGAGAATTGATTCTTCGGACACTAAGATTGGTCAAAAAGGTTGGTGAGGTGATTACAAGGCCTCCGGACTAAATGCCCGAGCAACTAGGTGGATGGCCGAGTTGAGATAAAAAAGGGTGGACAGTCACTTTTGCTGAGCACAAGTGCTCTGGCTAGTGGGAGGTCAGCAAAGTGCTCTAGGAAGGTCAAAGGTGTCTTAGAATGGTCCAGTCACACTTGCCAAACTAAAAAGGGTTCAGCCAGAGGGTAAAAAGTGGTGTTCGATTTGTCTGGCCAAGTGCCGAACACTGGAATTTTGCTGAGCTGAAGCACAAAAGCTTAGGTTGCTTCGGTAGAGTCACAGGAAGGGCTGCTGAACTGAAAATAGTGCGGCCAACTCCTTTGGTGGACTTGCATAATAGAAGTAAGGATAAGACTGATGAAGGATTTATAACCGAAGGGTTAAGTGGTTACCTGAGTTGAGTTCCCGGTCTCTTGGTGATTGACCGAGCTAGAGTCTATCTGGAGGGTTAAGGAAAGCTGTTTTGAGAAGTAAGGACTGATCAGAGAAGTATACTGAAGGTTTGGGG
>NMUG010001247.1:0-18483 GCA_002855965.1 Monotropa hypopitys
ATGAATAATACATAAAAAATAGTAAGGGTATCATGATTAAATGTATATACGCAATAAAATAATCTCGTTATACTATTAAATATTTTCAAGATTCGTAATTTATTTTTCATACATAAAAATATTAAAGGAAATTAAAAGATATATGGTTTTTTATTTATGTTCTGAAAATAATTAATCAATGAAATAGAAAATTCCAAAAATCATATATATTTTTAGATTACAATATTTTTTAACAATAATTTATTGTAAAATTTACAGACACTTGTCCTTGAATAAGCCCAAACAATAGGGTGGGTGTCTACATCAACGGAGGATTGGGGAAATCTCTTCCAACAGATGGGGAGAGCAAACATGTGAGTTATTGATCAAGTGGGCTAACCTCAAAATAGAAACTTGGGCTGGCCCATGAATTATTTTGCCAACTATCATATTCACAACGTGCCTACAGCACTAAGACTACTACAACCTATTCTACATCTGTATAATATGTATATATTTTGGAAAATTCTATTAACACATCACAGTTTACATCACTGTGTACATCGTGCATGCGTGGTACACTTTGATTTGTTTGAATTTTTTACAATAATTCAAAAATAAATATTTTAACCAATGAAAATGTGACACACGTGCGCAATGTACACAATGGTGTACATTGTGATGTGTTAGTAGTATTGCTCATATATTTTTATTTCAAAAAGAATAATATTGATAGTTTTTTTTTTGCAATTTATTCCCAATTCTACTTATAGAAAAAAATACCTGTTTTGCTTTCTATCTCAGGTTTTGTACCTATTATTATACATCTAAGGTCTTATTGATAAATTTTGCAGGAGATCAACTTATGAGGTGAGAAATCAGGTTTTTATTATCCTAATAAACTGGAATAAGTCTACTCTGATTCGGATTACTTGGAACACCGAGGTTTGATTTTTATTCCTGAAGAGCAAGCACCCTACAAGAAAATTGGATAGGTCCCTTGGAAGTGATGTGACACAGCTACATGGTGAAACATCTCTGATAGAGGCTAAAATGAAGAGCACATTTATACATTTTTTATGTAATGAAGAACAGTTCGATGACAAATGAAACAAAAGAAAAAGCAGATTACAATTTTGGGAGCTGTGAGTTATAGATATAGAGAACTATAATTTTCAGAAGTCTCTCTCATCTTTTAATATTTAAATAATAATTTCCAGCATGCAATTTTTATTTTTGGAAGTTGAAATTTATGTTTGGTGATAATTATATATTGTATGCATGCAAGTAATTAGAACACGTACCTGTTTCCCCACTTATCATGCAATTCCATGATTAAGAGCTGTTCTTGCGGTGTGATATTACCTCTCCTCACGTCCGGCCGGAGGTAATTGAGCCACCTGAGCCTGCAACTTTTTCCGGTACGTTTCAAACCTAATAAAAAATGAATGAAATAAAAGCTTGAGAAATTAACTAGGGTTTCATCACTTGAGAACAAAGTATATATATATATATATATATTGCTGAATATTAACAAGACATTAATAATAAAAAAATTAATAAAGAGATGGATGATTAATACATAATTACCAGCTGATCGGGCGAGTGCGTTCCATACACCTTCACCATGATTTGCTATGTAGTTGATCAAGATCAAGTCTTCTTCAATAGTCCATGGCCCTTTCCTCACTTCCACATCATAAGAGTTGCATGGTTCTTTATCCATTTATGGATGTGTGTGTGTGTGAGAGAGAGAGAGAGTGTGTGTGTGTGTGTGGAGAGAGAGAGAGAGAGAGAGAGAGAGAGATGTGTGAAGAAATATAATGGAGTTGGCCGCCAAATTTATAGACGCTATCAGATAACATGCAGAACATAAAATGAGTGATTAAAAATATAGTTTAACACAATTATACAGTGTGACATATTAGTGACTCGGACAATGTATAATTTTTTTCTAGTCTTTACTTGCCATTAATAGGGCTTTTAACCTAACTCTGTATTCTTTTTAACAAAATATTGAGTAATAAATTTCTTTTTCTTTTGAAAAAATGTAGCTTTACATTAATATGATGATCCCTATACTACTACGATATGTTCATGACCATAACCACTGCTCGTATATATGTGTGTCCATGACCTTGTGGCAACATTGAATCCTCTCAACGTTGAAGGAAAAGCAATAGTCATGCATATGCATGCATTTGAATACAAGCATCTTACACGCATATGTTAAGCAGTCCCATCTTATCCTTCCATTTTAAAGACTCATGAAGAAGCTATTCATTTATGGGCAGTTCTATTAACAACCATTTAAATACTAAATACAGCCTATGTTTTTTTTGTACATTCGGATATAAATTTCCGAATGATTTTTTCACATTTTTTTGAATTGTTCGGAAATTAATTTCCGAAATGTTTTGAACACTTCGGAAAATAAAATCCGAAATAACCTATTTCGTTCGGAAACTAAAATTCGAATCGAAAACCGTAAATTGTATTTAACATTTAAGTAGTTGTATATAGAACCAACCTTCATTTATTGGGAAGATAGACTTGTTTTTCTTAAACAAGCAAAATCCTATACTGCTAGGGAAGTCAGAATAGGACCCTTGAGGTTTAAAAACACCATTTGATGAACAGAGCAAAGGGTAGCAAACCAACGAGCTTTTCCTAATGTATCAAATAGTTATAGTCATGGTTTTGAAAACTTGACCGGCCGGTTCAACCAATTGAACCCGGAACCGGTACCCTAACCGGTCCGGTTCATTCCCAAAACCGCCATTTTGAAAGAATCGCTCTAGAAACTAAAAACCGTTATTGATCCGGCGGTTCGACCGGTTGAACCTGGAAAACCCCGGTAAAAAAACGGTTGACCCGGTAAAAAAACGGTTTTCGTATTTTTTTAAAAATAAATAAAAATTATTTATGACGTCATTATTGTGTCACGGTTCAATAACGGTTTGATAACGGTTGAACCGGTGACCCGTTCACCTGGTGCCTCGACCGGTTCGGCGACCAGTCCGGTTTTCAAAACATTGGTTATGGTACGATTCAATGACATCCTTTTTCGTACATTTTATACAAGTTCACAAACACTTTACTTTTACAAAAAAATTAAGTCAGTGGGGTAATGATATTTACACGAACAAATAATATATATACCAGTAATAGCCCATGTCGATGACATATGACGACAGATTAAAAAGCGCAACACAATATTTAATAGTATAATGAAACTTCGGGTATTAATAGTTCCTTCGACACTAATTTGTACATTTGACATTAATTCATGGTGAGTAATGACACTCGATCCGTGTCTTTGATATAGTCCGTGCCGATGACATAGGGCAACAGAATATAAAACGTAATATAATACCCAATGGTACAATGAAATTTTAGGTGTTAGTAGTAGTTTCGTTACTGATTCGTGCATTCGTCACTCATAATAAATGTGTATGAAAATATATAGAGAATATATATATATGTATATATATATATAATGTGTATGGGGCCCACACTAACATATTTTTTATTATAAATATAATAGATGTGTATGGAAAATATGTAGATAATGTATATATAAAAATATGTATAAAAATGGATATGAAAATTTTATGGGGCACACAATATTCTATCTTGTATAATAGATTGTGTATAAATATGATGTGGCGAAAAGATATGACTGAGACACAAATATATGACTGAGACAAATTAATGTATGAATGTGACAACTTTGTGTTTTTTATAATAGACTAGCGTATTGCCCGTGCCGATGACACTCAACAATCCGAAAGCGCAACATAATACATAAGGGTAAGATGAAACTTCAGGCATTAGTAGTGCATTCGTCACTAATTCGTACCTTCCGCACATTTGAAACTTCAGGCATTATAAATACTAACTCGCGCACGACAGCGATCACTATCTTCACAAAGAAAGTCTTAGGATGAAAATCCACTAGACCTGTTAAATCGAACTCAATCTTCAAAGGCCAAGCCTCCGGCTAACAAATAGCTAGGCCTACAGCCAGACAGTCTGCAATTCTTCATCACAAGCCCATGGGTTGGCCTTAAAAAATAAGGGTGAAGAGGCCTCTAACCAATCTTTACACATTCAAAGGGGTCGGGGAGTACAAGCAAAATGAGCAAACGACACCAATAAATACAAAAAAATGTTCGAAAGTATAGTGAAAATAGAAGGTAGGCAATCATAACAAAAACCGTGGAGCTATCATCAGTAGAAGCAACTGACCGGCAGTACCAGCTCCGAGAGTCCTGCTTCCGGACGCACTATGGGCCACACGTATGCTTACAAAACTTGGAATGGCACATTCTGGCTCGGACGAATAATGCCACACGTCATGGTTTTCGTCAATGTCGGCTTTGTTCAAAGAATTCCCATACCTAACCTTGTGGCCCTCTAGAAATCCAGCTCGGTAGCTGAGCTCGTGCTGATCCGCCACTATCTTATTCACCTGGGCCTTGTATGCTACGTTTGCATCTTCATGACCCTCCTCATAAGCCTTGGAATCGGCCTCCTTCACTTCCCACTCCAAGTGCTCTTTCTCGGTCGCCTTCTTGGCCTCCAGGCTCTCTCTACCGGTCATCATTTTGGCCTCTAGCGCTGTCTCCAGCTCCTCCACTCTCAGGGCATCAGCCTTCTCTCTCTTCTCTAGCTCATCTTGAACCACCACTATTTTGGCTGACTGCTCCCGGCTCATGGCTCTTAGTCGCTCGGTCGCATCAACCAGACCAACGGTGTAGTTATGGCAGGTGGAGAAGCAGACTGCCACTTGAAAGAAAGATTGCAAAATTAGAAGAAAATCCCAACTTATGCACTATCTGAAATGGATCTATAGAAAGAGGAAGTACCTAGACCAGTGCTGAGTAACCAAAGTGTAACCGACTGGAAACGGATCTGGAAAGGCCCTCTACATTTCCCAGCGCCTCTAGAATCCAGTGAAAAGGGAGACCATCCATTAGGTCTATAAGCGTGCTGGCAGATGGCAGACCCGGAGCTTCGTCGAACACCATCAGAGCCGGGCGCCATCTCGCGACAGCGTCCACAATATCTACTACCTTCGGCGCTGGAGGAACTTCTATTCACCTCTTCTTGCACCTCTCTCTTCTTCTTTCCAAGGCCCCATTGGAGCCCCTGTGGTTCCACCTCTTCCGGCTTGAATCCACTTGAGGGACTGTCTCCACTGCCGGCACTATAATGCAGGAGTCAGATCAGGAACGTCGTCGGAGGCCAAGGTCACTCGAAGGTCGTCAGCTGCAAATCCACCCCTTGACATCTCCTCGGCCTCAACAATTGTAACTCGCATACATTTCCTCTTCCTATTATCCTACAGGAAGTAGAAGTAAGTCGGTCTGTATCCGAGGAGTGTTGGGGCATCCCGACCGATCACAACGAGGAGTGCATTGACGTTCTTCTGTGATGCCATACTCTTCAACCGTAGGGTGACCTTGGAAAGAACTACAAGACAAAATAAATAGTTATCAATTGGCCAAAATAAATTGTGAAGTCAGAAGCAGTAAAGTAGCCTTACCAAGTGAACCGAAGGCCATCGACAAAGGCTCAGAGTTGTCTGCCAGCATGTTATAATTTCTAGAAGTTGTTATATATACATTAGCGCACTTCTTCGAGTCCGGCATCCTAGAGAAGAGGTCCCCAACACCGACCTAGACGCTCACAAAATGCCGTCTGGACCGCTTGTTATGGGACATGGTAAAAATGGCAAAAAGGTCAGAATACTCAAAGGTGAAGGCTCTGGTCCGGTTAAGCTAGCGGACACAACTAATTATTCTATATGATTTTTCTGATAGCTAAAATGGTGTTATGTCAAAGGAACAAAGGACATCTCAGATAAAAGTATCTACAGGGAACTGGAGCCCCCTTCGGTGATTTCCATTAGAGGGGAGGTTACATGATCGGAGGAAAAGGTAGGCAGATAACCTTCCAATAGGGTGACTATAGTAGCCAGACCAGAGCCTTAAGGGATCGGACTCGTCCCAGGGGGTCGTACACAGGTCCGGACCCTAGGCATGCCGCGACGTCTCGTATCGTCGGTTTTATAGAGCTCACACTTTGAAAACATTTGTTAAAGTATGGGCTTGTCGGATGGGTGACCCAGGCCTCCGGCTACCATAACCGATTGGTAGAGCATCTTGTACGACCGTTGTGGCAAGGGAATGGCTCTCGGCTGACCGACTACTTAGCGGAGCGGCTCGCACACCCTCCGGCCATGACCCAACACAGAGCGCCTTGTATACCCGCTCGCGGATCCCCCATCTGTATAACCAACTCGGCCCACTGACATCACCAACCCATTTGGACCGCCATGCGCACCATTCGGGCTTAGTGTCGTATGAGGGAGCCCACGACGCGCAGTCCACGCGCCAATCTTGAGCCACAAGTCAACTTTCCTCTATAAATATCCCTCAAAGGGTACTGTTCACAGGATCTGATCCTCGAGGAGAACTGTCCGGACTTGCTATCTTTTGTCTTCTTTCTCAGAAAAGGGACTAACTTAAGCATCGGAGGTCCCGTCGGTCACAACCGATCAACGGACACTAACATTTGTTTTACAGGAGCCAAACAGGAGGACCCCTTTCTCTCTTTGCATGAACCGACTCAAGCTTCCGGACTAAGCACCGGTCATCCAACCTGGACCTTCAGCCGATGACCCACCATCCGAAGTGCTAGTCATTGGAAAGGTTCAAGAAGTAAAACATCCACCACAATTGGCGACTCTGCTGGGGTAGGACTGTGATCATCTCTAGATTTTTGGTGGCCTTTCTAGCATTGTCTTGAATCTTTTCTGATCCATGGGAATCGAGCACCCATCCCTGCCGATGAATACTGAGAAATCCTGAGCCAATCCACCATCGCCGACAGTCATGCCACACATGTCCGTAGGGATACTCAACCCACTCACCGGCCATCCCCTGACCGGACCTAGTTTCGACATGGCCTCCATCATGGATAGGATGGTGAGGGAGAAGAATACAGAGATAACCCTCCTCAAGGATCAGGTGGCCAGACTCAGCCAGCTTCCCCACCGAGCAACCTCTGCAACATCAAAATTCAGGGAAAGGAGCTGGCACAGACCCATGAAGGAAATTCTTGGAGCAGACCCGTCGCAGTAGCCGTCCAGGGGGCATGAGGGATATTTTGAGCTACATGGGGATAGTGAGACCACTCCGAGCGCCCGATCCTTGGCGGCATCGGATGGAACATTATATGTGTACGACCACGGGGTATTCGTCCCCGTCTGACCAAAGAAGCATGTCCGAGCCCCTAAGAGCCCGAAGAGGGGTCACCGATACAAGCATCAACATCACACCTCCCTCTCTCCCTGTAGAGATGATAGGACAGAGTGTCGACGGTGCAGGAGGAGCTGTACCTTGGAGGACCCATCGGCAAATGCCTACCGGTACGTGGACGCGAGGCTTAGATAGCTCAGTGCCACTCCCTATTACCAGACAATCGAATCGGCAACCATCCCGACCGGGTTCCATCTGTCCAAATTCGCTAGGTATGAGCCCAAAACTGGAAGTTATACTCATCTTATTTACTTCCGACAGGTCATGTCCCTCTATACGTCTAACGAAGCCATCATGTACAAAGTCTTCCCCACAAGCCTGAGAACTCAGGGCTCCCTGTGGTTCAATAAGCTCATGAGAAGGTCCATCTGAAGCTTCAAGGATCTGGAGTGGGCGTTCCTTGCTCGCTTCGTCACGAGCACCACCCAAAAGAAGGACATCGGTGCCCTGATCAGCCTCCGTAAGCGACAGGGAGAGTCCCTCCGGTAGTATGCCGACCGCTACTGGGAACTTTATAATAACATCCAGGACTGTAACAAGGACATTGAGGCAACCTCCTTCAAAATAGGGCTTGAGACCGACAGCCTTATCTTCCGTGAGCTTATGATCAACCCTCCGGAGGATATAGAAGACGTTATGTGAAAAGTGGACAAATACTGCTAACTGGGAGACCTCATGGCTGACCACATAGCCCAACGATCATCCCATCACTCGCTTCAGTCCCCCGGACCTGCTCCCCATCGACAAATAAATGTGGTGAAAGCAAGAGAGATCCGGAGACCAAAATCGGAGGACTATGTGGCCGAGGTGACTGTCTTCTCTGAGCCAACCTACGTGGTTCTCAAGCAAGTTTGAGACCTGCCCTTATACAGGTGTCCGAACCAAAAGATGGGAACATAGGCCAACTATGCTGGACAGACATTATACACCTATCACAAGGAGAATGGGCACTATACCAACTCCTTCCAGCCATTCAAGGCCTACATGGAACTTCTGGTCCGACAGGATCATCTCGATCGGTGGATCGACAAACAAAAGACCCAGGAAGTGGCTCGGTAGCCCAGGCCAGCAGCCAGAGCGGAGGAAATCATCCCACTTATCCTATAGGCGATCAGTTATGTCTCCGGATACTTGTACTCCCAAGAGAGATCAATGACTTGTTCTTTAATGCATTAATGAAAATTATTTAATGCTATTCATATTTGCTCTGTTTCACTAGTCTTGGAAGGGTTAAGGGAATTTCCTCTTGAAAGGAAGGGATCGGTCTGAGGCAAACCATCTCCGGCAACATCTACAGTACGAAGCAGGGTCTAGACACTCCGGTAGGCGTGGCTCTGGCAGGCACAACTTCGAGATTTGATTATAACCTGTCGTCCACCACTGCATGAGCCCAGTACACCATTCCTCATTATGGGATCCATACCTCATTACAGTACCATTCAAGGTCCGGTCACTCTAGTAGGCGTGGCTCCAGCAGGCGCAACTTCGGGCTTTGATTATAACCTGTCGTCCACCACTGCATGAGCTCAGTACCCCATCCCTCATTACAGGATCGATCCCTCATTACGGGACTATTCAAGGACCGGTCACTCTGGTAGGCGTGGCTCCAGCAGGCACAACTTCGGGTTTTAATTATAACATATCGTCTACCACCGTATGCGTCTGTCACCTCCATACCTCATTACGAGATCATCTACTAGGGTCCGGTCACTCTGGTAAGTGTGGCTTCGGCAGATGCAACTTCGGGCTTTGATTATAACCTGCCGTCCACCACCATATGAGTCTAGCACCTCCATCCCTCATTACGGGATCATCTACTAGGGTCCGGTCACTCCGGTAGGCGTGGCTACGGCAGGCACATCTTTGGGCTTTGATTATAACTTGCTATCCACTACCACATGAGCCCAGCACCCCATCCCTCATTACGGGATCCATCCCTCATTACGGGACTATTCCAGGTTCGGTCACTCCAGTAGGCATGGCTCCAACAGGCACAACATCGGGCTTTGATTATAACCTATCGCCCACCACCACATGAGCCTGGGACCCCATCCCTTATTACGGGACCACCTGCAAGTAATCTATGTCCGACATCCTCCAGACCATTAATACTGACGGAGTTATCTCCTTATGAACAGATTCCTCAGTCTCCATCCCTCCAGATTTCTATCGATTATTGAGGGATTTGTTTCAGTCTGGCATCCTCCGGACCATTAATACTGACGGAGCTATCTCTTAATGAATGGTCTCCTTAGTCTATGTACCTCCGGATTTCTATCTAATAGGCTGTTTCAGTCCGGCATCTTCTGGACCATTAATACTGACGGAGCTATCTCATTATGAACAGACTCGTCAGTCTCTATCCCTCCGGATTTCTATCGATTATTGAGGGATCTGTTTCAGTCTAGCATCCTCCAGACCATTAATACTGACAGAGCTATCTCCTTATGAACGGTCTCCTCAGTCTCTATCCCTCCGATTTTCTATCTAATATTGAGGGTTGTTTTAGTCTGGCATCCTTCTGAACATTAATACCGACAGAGCTATCTTCTTATCAACGGTTTCCTCAATCTCTATCCCTCCGGATCTCTATCTAATATTGAGGAATCTGTTTCAGTATGGCACCCTCTGGCCAAAGAATGTCAAAAGCTTGGCAGCTGGAAGAATAGAAGGAGCCGAGCTATGGATGCTCCATAAGAAGAACCTCCAGCGGACCAACAAGAGACTCCCTATCTGGAAATGCCAAAGGAGGGACAGGCTCTGGTACAGACACCTCAGCCTAGAGGGGCGAATCCTCACGCACTCATGCGGCATCAAGTGCCCGCCTTCACGCTTCTATATAGCCTCCTCTGTAGCTGACATCATGAGCTTCAGGGCAAAGCTCGTATACCTGCCGATAGTACTTTTGTTCTGCATCGCCGAATCCCTCAGCATAGGCCTTGGTATCAGCATCGGCCACAGCCTTCTTGAGCCTCTCTTCGCAGTCTCCTTATATCCACCGGAGACTACCCCCATCCCCATCAAGCATCTCTTTTAACCGGACCTTCTTCGCCAATACCTCTTCGATCTGCCAAAGGAGGAGGTTTTTCTGGGCCACCATCACCTCAGAACTAGCCTCCAACCTCCGAGCTCGGCACTCCCGCTTCCATGCCCACATGAGTACTGATTGAGTACATTTATACAGTCCGGTGAAGCTCTGAAAAGCCTGGAAAACTAGAGCAACCGTTAGTAAAATTCAATGGTAAAAGCCGACTAATAAAAGATGTTAGTACCTTTATAAGGCTTGTCCAGGCATGGTCATTGATCTCATCCACTCTTGACGGGAGGGCCCTCATATCGGTCGATAGCTGTAGTGCTCGGAGGAGGGGGTGCGCAACTCTTAGATCAGCATTTACACTATCAATCGTCAGAACAGGCGCTCCAGAGTATTTTCAAAAGCCAGGAGACCAAGGCTGGGCATAACCGAATCAGCTAGAGAAGGGGGTGATGTCGAATATCGGTAAATCTCAAACCCTCTGGAATCTCTTCAGAATCAAGGGGTTCTTCCTTCACCTGGTGCAGTTCTGGCAAATCTGCCAAAGGAATAGCCAGAGGTCTAGCGGCAACCTCATCCTCCAGAGTAACCCCTTGGGGATGTGGATGTACTGGCTCCGTACCGACCGTTCCCTCAGTTGGACCTTCCCTGACCACCGAAGGTCCTGCTTAAAGTATTGAAAAAGGTCGAGCCTCTTTCGAGAAGGGGCTCACACGAGTGGGACTGCCACCACCTTCCTCTTTCCTCTAGCCTTCCGATCTTCCAAAAAACGCTGGTACATTGACTCGTACCCTAGAAGAGTGAGATCATCCTTGCCTCCACACCTCAGCAATGCCTCGATCTGAGCCTCCAAGGCATCCCCCTCATGCAATGGGAGATTGCCGACATGTCTGCACAAATAAGGAAGGGTCAGAAATATAGTTTATGAACATCTGGAATCAAGGAGTAGGGCTCCTACCTGGATTGCCTGGTTCGGTTTGTACTGGGTGTCGATGCTCCTCGTCCGAATTAAAATTGTATTCTCCAAATAGCTGAAGGTAAATATTGGCCCACCTCTCAGAGTCCGGCAACCTCGTAAAAACATCCTCGTGTGGCTTTCGGGCAGTAAGGAAGTATCTACCGGACACTCGGTTTCGGAAAAGAGAAAATAGGCCTACTAGATCTAGTACATCAAAATCCAGACACTCTCTATCACATAGTGCCCGGACGCAGCCTATGATCCGGTAGCTATTTACCAACAGTTGACTGGGCGTAAGCTTGAAAGATAATAGGAACTCCTAGAGGAAAGGGGAGAAGGGAAGCTTTAATCTTCCTTCAGTTATTTCCATCAAATGGACTATCATGTGCTCCTCCACATAGGCAACTTCAGATCCCACCTCTGCGAAGGTCACCGACGTCAGAATCTCATACTGGCGGTAGAACTCATTAATGAGAGGTAGTCCCCTATAAAAATATTCCAAATAAGGCCAGAGGCGATCCCCATCAGGTGCCCTGATCAAGCCTCCGAGGGCCTTGCCCAATTGACCACCCAGAACTTCATATGTGGGCTCACTTTCATCTGAAAAATGCCAAATGATATTGTTCCAGCCATCGACTTAGGGCTGCCTCAGAGTAAGGGATTTCAGAGCCGAGATTCCATCCAGAGTAGATATCCTTGAACTCACGTTAGGGGCTGTATCTTTAGAGCTCGACCGGAATAGAGAATCTGAATCAGAGCTTGACGAAGAAGAAATGACGGCGATCACCTGATCCATGCTGGCTGAAGAAAACACAACTGCCAAAGGATGAGAAGCTCTCCGCAATCTCAGTGTGCACAAAGTAAGTACCGAACAATCAACTGCAACAACCTATTTATAGGCCTAGACTATGTATGATATACAACTTTCAATAATTAATATTTGCACAAGTACTGATGAGTACTGTTTGACCAACGAATCGAGATCTGACATATGGCAGAGCACTGACATCCGTAGTCTGCTTATTCCTCTGCTACTGTCAAATGTTAGTGCTAGCCCGAAAAGAGTCGTCCTTCCAAAGCAAGGTGTCTGACATCCCAAGATCAATCTTTTCCAACAAAGTTGGGAAATATTGAGGGGCGATTGTAGTAGCCAGACCTTAGCCTTAAGGGATCGAACTCATCCCAGGGGGTCGTACATAGGTCCGGACCCTAGCCATCTTGCAACGTCTCGAATCGTTGGTTTTACGGAGCTCACACATTGAAAATGTTTGTTGAAGTAGGGGCTTGTCGGATGGGTGACCGAGGCCTCCGGCTACCATAACCGATCAGTAGAGCATTTTGCACGACCCTTGTGGAAAGGGCGTGGCTCCCGACCGACCGACTACTTAGCGGAGCAGCTCACACACCCTCCGGCCATGACCTAGCATAGAACGCCTTGTATACCCGCTCACGGATCCCCCATCTGTACGACCATCCCGACCAACTAACAACACCAACCCATTTGGCCCATCATGTACACCATTCGGGCCCAATGCTGCACAGGAGAGCCCGCGATGCACGGTCCATGCGCCAATCTTGATCCCCAAGTCAACTTTTTCCTATAAATATCCCTCAAAGGGTACTTACTATTCATGGGATCTGATCCCCAATGAGAACAATCCAGCCTTTCTATCTTTTGTCTTCTTCCTCAAAAAAGGGACTAAATTAAGCATCGTAGGCCCCATCGGTCAAAATCGATCGGCGGACACTAACCTTTGTTTTACAGGATCCAAACAGGAGGACCCCTTTCTCTCTTTGCAGGGATCCACTCAAGCTTCTGCACTAAGCACCGGTCAGCCAACCTGTACCTTTAGTCAATGACCCACCATCCGAAGTGCCAGCCGTTGGAAAGGTTCAAGAAGGAAAATAGCCACCACAGTGACCGACACATCTGAGGAAATGCTATACTTCTCTCAGAAAGAGTCGTCCAACCTAGCCCTCTTAGCTACATATTCTAGGTACTTATAGGAATGATCAGATCCTGAAGTTCTTCTGGACGTCCTAACCCCAACGCTGTCCCCTTCATCTTATCATCTCTCGGGGGCTCAACTTCAACAGCCGCCTGGGCAAGTGGGAAGTGCTGACCGGTTCAGATGACAAAGGGAGTATCTATGGGATAAATCCATCGGAGTTGTATCAAAACTAGACCCGGAGCTAGAACTCGACCCAGAGTCGGAGCTCGAACTACTGCTGGATCCAGAGCTGGATTGGGAGCTGATTGTTCTTGTCATCTTGCACTCATGTTCTACCGTACACAAGAAGAAATGGCAGTTAGAGGATGGTAGGTTCCCAAAATGTTGGCTCATGCTGACTCTCCGCATCCTTCGCTAGTGGGATATCATGCCGTCCGATGAGGAGTACAGCGGTCCAGCAGAACAGGTGGACAGACCATGCATATCCCCCACCGATCCGGTAGGAGTTCAACAGAAATGAAGTAACAAGTTCAAGAAAAAAGAAGGTAACTCAAGAGATCTGGAAATACCTGAGAAGCCTTTAGAAGATGACAAAAGACTTATAGATGGAGGGGATCGGACGTTCGCCGAAGACCGAATAGGGCTCTACGTAGACTAAACGTCGGAGACAGAATTCGCAAAGGATAAGTCTAAGGCTCCTCCCTTAGCTATTTATAATGAGGGAAAGGGAGCCCAACAATTGTCACACATGATCCCCGTGGCGACAATCCTGTCCAATCAGCAACAAGCGCCACCTCCGAGGAGACATCTTTTGAATGTTCTATTTGTACGTGCCTGACATCCTCTACCAATTATTGGAAGACACATGTCCTGCAAAGAAGCAGTATCTATAAAGAAATCATCACAACCAGCAACGCATCATATATAGCACATCACAATGATGTTTTAAGTTCTCAACCTTCCCTCTGTCATATCAGTTTCTAGACATCTGGCGCTCACCACGATAGGGAAGATGGGAAACGTCTGGAAATTTTAATCAATCTTTCCCAATGGGTTGAAAAAAATTGAGGGGCTATTGTGGTAGCCGGACTCCAGCCTGGGCGGTCAGATCTATCTCACCGGACCACCTTGCCAATTCGGACCCCTCTTTGATCATCTTGCGGAGAAATCCAGAGCCATCATCCTCGCGGTCCTCTAGATTATTCTCATAAGCACGACCAAAGGAAAGAACTGACGGTTTATCATGCGGACCTTCGACAACCAAAGCAGATTCACTGGACACCCAAAGGAGCCAAGCTGGACCGGCCATGCAGTCTCCTTCAAACCTTCGACATATCCATTCTAGACGACAAGGAAGCCCTTCTTGTCTTCTCCCTATTGAGAGGAGACATAGCTTCCCCACGTCAGTTGGTCTTATACTGGAGGGGTCCACCATCAGAACTAATAGGAAACAATGACCTCTGGCATAGTAGTAGACTGAGGCTCACCCATACACATGCTGACGTGGCTTGGGTCATCCCAACAACACAGTTGGGACTGACATCAGCAGCAGGACCCCCTCGTGTGCATTGTGCGCTTATCTTTGGTGCCAAGTTAGGTTTGGAGACCATAAATACCCCATTGAAGTACTATTTACAGAATCTTCCTTTGACTCTTTCTTATCTCTCTTACTGCTCATTTCCTTTCCCTAATCTCCAGCACTTGCTGACTTAGCCATCGGAGGCCCCTCTCAGTCACTACCGACCGGTGGGCATTCACCCTTGTTTTGTAGGAGCCAAGCAGGTGTGTTCCCCGTTTATTTGCAGGGCAAACCTCCATCAGATCTCAGTCCGGTTGGCGTACACCCACCTTCCGGACGGAGCTCGGGCAAATCATCGAGTAAGGAGTATTTTTTCAGTCACCACACTAGGTCATTATTTATTTTGGGTATTCCTGAGTCACTTTTGTGGCTAAGATAATACTTGCGTCTAAGGTATTTTTGATCCAGGCTAAGTTAATACTTGCTTCTAAGATGTTTATGAGTCACTTTTGTAACTAGGTCAATACTTTCTTCTATGATAAACATGTGTCACTTTTGTGGATAGGATTCATGTATCATAGTATATAAAAGTTACTTATAGAAAATGATGTGTTTTTTATTTGATTTCGAGATAGATTTAATAAATTCTATTGATTCATTTAATTACTTCATAATATATATCACGGCCCATCCCGTTCATAGGACGAGCACATGACCGTCCAACGAGCAAGCTCACTAAAGGCCTAAGATAAAGAGTTGAAGAATTCCTTAAACAATATAAATATGCAGAAGCGTTTGAATAAAAACCAGTGCAGTGAATAGATGTTCTCATTTATACATTATTATTACATCATTAGACTTGAGACAGCCAGTACAATAGAAAGTACAACATTAGAAATCTCCAAAATAACTTTAAAGATGAAACTGCTAGCTCATTCCTCTTCTTGACCTGAAAATGGTTTTAGAAAACGCATAAGCTAAAAGCTAGAGTGAATCACTACATACTGCAGTATAAGTTTCATGGATTAACAATCCTCCCTGCAAGGTTAGATTTACAGACAAAACTATAGCTCAAAGGCTTAATAGTAATAAAAATGCTTATCATAATTCCTATTTTGTTTTAATCATATGCCAACCTGTATAATCATCTCCAACATAATTTATCACATAATGAATTGGCCTTTGTCGTATGGCTCATCATTGAGATATTTCATCATCTTACTCCTATCGTATGAGCATTCATCACACAACATTTATACTTTCGCTTGTGTCGTATAAGTATAGTCATTCATGACATTATGCTTGTCGTCTAAGCATATTCATTTCTTAACATCATGCTTCTGTCGTATAAGCATTGCAGTACATCATGCCTTATGCTTCTGTCGTATAAGCATATCAATAAAAGGCTCATAACTTGTGCTTTTGTCGTATGAGCACCTCATTTCCGTTTCATCTCCATTTCAATTTCTTTTTCTCTTTGTTTCATTAAAATTCCTTGTCGTATAGAATTTCATAAAATGATTCATCAATCAATATTCCAATTTGTTCATCCATCGGTAAAAAGAGTTGTGCATAATCCATGTTTTAAAATTCTCTTGGAAATAACATATCATTTCAGGTTCAATAACCATAATCATATTTTCAAAGGAACTGCACTGAAAAAAAGTACGAGTAGAGCAGTATATAGATATTCACCTGAATAATGATTCCTTAAACTTCTAGACTTTTACTTTTTTCTCGATGAAGCTAATCCAAATCTGGATAATAAACCTTTCATCAAAATCCCATAGAAAATATTTCTAAGTATTCTGCCGAGCTGAGCTAAACAAAGCAAGTCTGCCGGAGACTCTAGTCTAGAGCTCAGACTGACCAGATAACTTCTGCCGAACTGCCAGATTTGGAAAAGAGACTAACTAAGTCTGATCGAAGGTTTCTGATCTAATCGAAGTCTCATCTGAACATAAATTTAGTGTTCTGTCCATACTTGAGCTGCTGGAGACTTAGGTCTACCAACCACTGCTCTGACGAGCTGAAATACAGCCGACTGGCTAGCTGTCGGGCTACCATGCTACAGTCCAGACATCAATTTGATCAGAGTCAAAAATATAAAATTCCCAGTTTTGATTTCAAGTGGGTAATAGGTCGAAAATGACCGAAGGATTATTCCAAAGATTTTGGGCCAATTATCCGAACAACCAGAGTTGTTGCCGAACTGGTGAAGTCAAAGAACAGTCAACTTCTGCCGAACACAACTTGCTTTGGACAAAGTGATGATCAATCAATCAACATACACATGGGAGTACGGTTGGACTGAAAAATAACATGGCCGAACTAAAATAATGATCTGAGCATGTATTTAGCCGACTTCTAGCTTTGCCGAGCAAAAATAATGGTCCAATGGCTTGGCCGAGCACAATTATGCCGAACAGAACAACTATATATGTGAGGGATAACAATAGTATGCGGGAAGACTCCGAATGAGTCTACCGAGGTAAAATTATTAAGGCAAAACTTGAATTTAAGCCTACCGAGCAATAATTAGGTATTCTAGGAAATTTTATGAACATAAAATGAATTAAAACAACAAATATACCTTTGACCGGAGCTTAATGTGCTGAAGGTCAATAGTTCTGAGTTAAAAAGCTTTGCCGAACAGATTTTGATGTGAAGGATGTCTTGCGGAGCTGAAAGGAATCTTTGCCGAAGTAAAACGAGTCATCTGGAAGACTGAAGAATGAATGCCGAGCTGGAATGAATCTGATCGAAGCTCAACAATGCTTCTAAAAAGTTTGGTTGTATGGCCAAGACTCGCCGAACAACAATTAGGGGTAGGGCTGCACGGCAGATGATTTGCCGAGCACTCTGAGTTTGAAAACTGAGCTGCCGAGCACTTGAAATGTTAGTTCAAGGCTCTGTCGAATTGATTTGCTTTGGACAGAGTTTCTAGAGAGAGAGACAGAGATTCTAGGTGTCCTCGAGTTGAAGTTGTACAAAAAACAAGTGAATGGCTCAAGTATTTATAGGTTTGAGAAGAGAATATTGATCCGGACTTGTGGCAGACACCCAAAAGACACCACTCACCAACGGTAGGCCCCACCGGCTGCCCAGCCTTGGCTTCTAGCCAGCTGACCTCATCCCACTCAGCCGCTCACCTTTGTCTCTTCTGCCGAAGTGATAAGTGACGTCAGCCCACTCAAACTCTTGTCTTACTTGACAGAGTGGCTGTCCAGATGGACTGCCCATATGGCTTCACTGCCATGTCCGAGCTGACCTGGCCGAACTTCCACGTGGCCGGGCCTCTAGGTCAGATCCCTACTGCTGCTCGGCAACATGCTCAGCCAGACCTCTAACTTCCTCTTTCTTTCACTTAGGCCCTTGATTTAATTCTTTATTATATTTCTATAACCTCAAAACTATTTCAAGTTTAATAAAATTCTCAAAAATTATATTTGCTCCAACAAATATTTTTATTAAATTATTTTCTAGGACCAGGGTCTCACATCTTCCCCAACTTTAAAGAAGTTTGTCCTCAAACTTTAAGAAGATAGATAACTATGAATGCATTTATAATAGGATAGCTCAATACCTCACATAAATAGATGTGGATATTTCTGACGCATATCGATTTCCTTCTCCCAGGTTGCTTCATTGCCAGATTGGTTCTCCCATCAAACTTTAACTAACGGGATTACTTTATTCCTCAATCGCTTCTC
>NMUG010001248.1:0-18460 GCA_002855965.1 Monotropa hypopitys
CATGATATAAAGATGTTTTGAAAGATCCCTACTCGATCTTGATACTATGAGGGAAATGTTTGATGAATCAATATTGGATCCAATAGAAATCTTATTGAGAGGAACAAGTTGTAAATGAAAATTTGAGAAGCATAACGTGGGAAGATATTTGAAAAAGAAAAGAGGAAAATATTTTTGAAAAAGTGTTTCTATTAAGGAGATTCATGAGTTTAAAGAGGATGAATTTGGTAAATGGAATTGGAAATAAACTAGGAAAATCTTCTATTTTGAAAAAGGTTTTGAAAAGAGATACAATATATTTTAGAAATGTGTTTTTGTCACTAGTTTATTTTCTTATTTGTATTGTTTTTATATATTCACCACGTTGTCGTGTTGACGTATTTTTATATATTTTCTAGGTGATCGCAATTAGCGTTGTCCACCTGTTCAGTTGCAATGCAGTAGTTAGTGTGGAGGTTCTGTCTGTTCAATTTTAGTTCTTAGTAGATGATCAGTTTTATTTTAGTAGTTTGTATCAGGATGAGATGTTATCCAATACTACTAGTTTATTCAGTTTTATTTGTGCCTGAGTCTTGTTTATACTCAATTTGTTGAGCTCCGTTGTATCATCACTTGTATTGTATATATGAGATCAATAGCTTCCAGTTTTTTTAGTTATGGTTATATTTAGAGTTGTTGTTAGTTGTAATCTGTTCCTATAATATTGCCATGTCACTAATTCGGTGAATACCTTGTTAATTAATCGGGTTGGATCGTAACAAATAAAAACTTTATTTATAAGAAATATTGAACGGCTCTTGCGACCAATTACCAAAAATCCTCAAATTTAACAAGCCACTAGCTATAAAAGCATAATAGGAAAACATCCAAGTTATTTTACAAAACCAATAGCAACTTTAACTCCAACTATAATAACAAACCATAGTGGAAACTAAAAATAACAATAACCAAATCCCATAAAAGAGAACTCTTGACAAGACATACAACTAACTCAAAATGGGCAAGTACCACTCAAAAGAGACTAGAGAAGAACTAGCTGCCAAGCACCTGCCAACAATCACCAATAGCTCCAACCGACATGCTATAACTCCAAGCCAACTGTAGTGGACCCAATCCAAGCCTCATCAACCTAGATTTCCAAGCAATAAAAGAAAAACAACAAGACAAAGAAATCTAGGAATTTGTCAGATATGAACGGTCATACCTATGACTAACAAATTTTACTGCAACATTAAGAAAATCCGAGTACATAAGAGAACCACTAAAATAATAAAAAATGACAACTCTTTGTTTTCTTCCACTGAACCAATATGAAACATTGGACCAAAGTCACATTTTTAACGATTACAATGCCTTTAAAACTATCAACACATACCATAGTTAACTCACACAACATGATCTGATTATATTTTTATACTAAAAATATCTATTTGTATAACATTGCCACACACATACACACACATTATACTTAAGAACACACACATGCCCACCATAACTTGCACTTTACATGCAACTATATAACTCACTCACATACATCTTAATATGATGCCACACGCACCTTCACCACTCAACACACATTAATGTAAATTAGACCATTTTTAGTCTTACACATCTTTTATCATGTTTTACATACACCCATGAAATCCCATACACATGCATTATTCGACACCCATTTTGCCACATTATTTAAAGTCTAACTCACAATAGCAACCATGAATCCCATGCAACTCACACACAAATGTCTTTACACCATTTTTCTAATTCATGCACACCTTTAACCCACATGCAAATGTCAAATTGCCACCTTTATTTATACATGTCTTAAGACCACCTTTGAAAAAAGTGTTTTTGGTCGTAGTTCACCTTTAAAATGATTTTGATCGTAGCCCACCTTTGATTTGGCCGAAGCCCACCTTTAATATGATTAGGGAGTCCTCCGCTCCCTCTTGGCAATTTGACGATTTGCCCGTAGGCCACCTTTCTATATGCTCGAAGGCAATCTTTATATATATATATATATATACCACAAGGCCACCTTTGTATAAATACATATATGTGCCATAAGGCCACCTTTGACAATTGATTTATGAATACTCACATGCAAAGAATGAAACACCACATACCACACACACTGACCACATTGTTATGCTTGGTTTGAGACCAACACCTTCACATTGACTCTTTTTCATGTACATATAATCACCGTTATATTGCTAACTTCCATGGTTATAAACACACACACACAAGCACACGCACACACACCTTATTTTACATACTTCTCATCTTTAATCACATATGTACACTTGTTCTAAACAGGGTAAATATTTTAAGGAATACACCCACCCACGTTCGTATATAGCATAATACGCATCCATATCTACCAAACTCACCGAAATACTATACGAACGTCATCGATACTAACTCCTTGGGACGTTTTAAGTCCCACTCAAACCACCTATATGAACTAAAATATTCAGAATTGGTACAATAAACAACACATGCAATTGAATTGATTGACAATAATCATTACTCTACAACATATTCGAAACTATGATGAAATAACTGTATCCACCCACATACGATGAACATATGAAGAAATCCAATCGAATCACAACGTCGATTACATACCCAAATGAACATATTCACACGCATACCATCATCCATAAATCAAATTATATGACTTACATGCCCTTTCCCTTCCGATTGAAAATGAAATTACAACCATATGCAACCCCATGCATAGACACACTCTATTAGAGAAGATAGAAACGAAACCCAAATCCATCTAGGATTTTACATGAATCCCTAAGATGAAAACCCAAGAAAACTTCAACCAAAACCATATACATACCTTCAAGCACAACGATCTACGATTCATGCAACAACGCATGCTTCAAATTCAAATCTAGGCCTTCGGATCTTCAAGAATGGCTTCCCTCTCTCTCTCTATCTATCTATCTATCTCTAGCCTCTTTCTTATGAAAAGAGTGGTGAATGGAGGCTACAATACACTCCCCAACCCTTAAACATGACTAGGACTTCTAATAACCGTTAAAATTAACTAAAATGTCCTTAGGAATATAAAGACTCGAAATCCCAACTTAACCCATCGCGAGACCAGATACCGATACCATGCAACCCATGGTATCGATATCAGGAAGCTCTGGAAAACTTCCACAAAACACAGATATTGATACCATGCACATCCATGATATCGAAACCAAAAGACTCTGAAAAATACTACGGAAACAAATATTGATACCATGTACACTCTGGTATCGATATCATAGGACACTGCTCAAAAACTCAAGGGGAAACTAGGGCAGGATACTAATATCATGCCTATGTAGATATCAATATTATAGGCCATGTTATCGATATCAGGATGCACGTATATCGATATCACGCCACTCTGCTGCAATTTTTGAAAATCTATTCCGGATCCAAAGATCAATTAAAAATCCAAGATTGAATCTCCCATTCATCCCAAATTCGACCTCAGACATTTCTACATCTTTTTAGACATTCAAAAGACATTCCAACACCCAACCACAACCTTCCCTAGGTTGACAACCACTTAAAAAAATGCCTCAAAGGACTAGGGTTACAAACTCACTTACACAACTCAAGAATAGAATCCTCAATGACAACAACTCTTAAGATAAATGAATCAACCCACAACAACTAGGCATGACCTTAACAAATGAATGAATGATCCCACAAGAAGTCACCCTACCATGAATGTAACGATCCGCCCCCGCCATGCACAATATTGTCCATTTTGGCCACCAACTCCCAATGGACTTTCCAAGGGTCACACATCCTTGGACTACTCCAGGATGAGCACGCTTAACTGAGAAGTTTCAAGCAAGCCATCCAGGGAAGGACATGTGGCAAACAACACTCACTAATTCAACAACTTGAAACAAACAAACTACTGAAATGGAACAACACTACCAAACTGATATAAATAATGAAACTTTGATGATACACAACAAAAACTCCAACTCAAACTCAATAACTTTGAAATATAAAATATAAACTCAACAAATGAGCTACAAACATCATCTTAAACTCTCACTGTTGAAATAGGATACAAACCAACTCTCTCTGAAGCAACATGGCTAAACAATGCCCAATAACTCAACATCTCATATACTAGCACAGATACAATCCCAAAACTAAAACAAAAATCCACTCTGATATAAATGAGATAAAACTCTCAATATACAAGAAAATACTTGAAACAATACTAGAAAACTCCTCACACACACTACTCTTGCTCAATTGCTGGACTGATGGACTCTAAACTGATCCCAACTCAGCAACACTTGGATAGGAGAAAGGGAAAGGTCAACTAGGGAAAGCTTGTGAATATTTATAAGAAAAACATAAAGAAAAGGAGCTAGAATAGCTATGGATCACTATTTCTCAAATCACACATCCTCTTTTGAAATACTATTTTCTCTTTTAAAACACTTCTCTTTCAAATCCTTTGTCTTTTCAAAATCCCTTTCAAAACTCTTGTTATTTCAATATCCCATTTCTATTCCTTTTCTCTTTCCCATTTTAAAATCTCTTTTGATTTTCTCTTTTAAATCTCAAAACTCCTTTCTTTTCTTTATCATTTCTATAACACGTGTTCCCATTTTATCTTTCTCATAATAATCCTCTATGGATATAAATATCAAAGGATCAAATATAATTCATCTCAACTCAAATCTCACCACAGAACCATAATAATCAAGGATCATTAAAGCCCGGTGACCATCCATTTGTGTCAGTACTGAATCCTGGGGATATCCTCGGATAGGCACAAGAAATGATCTAGGGGCCACTTGTCACCCGTCCTAGTGGTAGGGAAATCATCTCATTTAACTATGAGAACTCGGCTGTAATCATGTACATCTCGTCAGATTTTACCGTTGGAACCCGGTTGTACTGTGGGTGCATATCTCGTCCAATTTTACAGTTGGAACCCGACTGCACTCTGGATGCATAAGCAATGCTATTAAGGCACGATCAGAAGATCACATTTTAATTATAAAAACTCTTTCACTTTATTATCTTTCACAATACCATTTGAATTTCATTCCAAAATCCCTTTCACACAATTCCTTTAATTTCCTAATATCTCTTTATTCACAAAACCTTTTTCAAAATCATTTTCCTCAAACTCATCTCGTTTCTCAAAACTCTTGATCCCTAGTTTTTCATATATTTCGCAATCACTTTAAAATCATATTTTTTGTACTAAACAAAAGTAGAGTAAGCTACTAAAATTTATGAAATTCTATAAGTACTTACATTTGATACTAAATACAAATAGAGTTAACTACTCTAATTTTTGTAGTTCTATAAGTACTCACTTGACTGAAGAAATCTCCTAAAGAGCCTGTTTGTCCTTGTATGGTGCCTCAGATGACGACCTCTCCAAACCTAATAATAGCCAAATAAAACTATATAAAAATACTGATATCGCAATGATTTTTATGGATAGGAATCTCTAATTATATGTATAAATGCAATACTTTTTTATTAATAATTCATATTTTTTCCTTTTTATTTAATTCTTTCCTCACATTTACTTAAATTTTACAGAATTAATTTACCTCAATTTGGCTTATTTCGCGAAATTGGTTTTGAATCCTCCTTCTCCGATCACAATCCAACCACCGCAATACCACCCCAAAAACCTAGCTGGAAACAACCACTGTATAGCCACCGAACTCAGCCCAACACCACCACAGAGCCACTGCACACGCAATACCAAAACACGGCTAAGCACGCACCCACAATCGCACACACGCACACTGCCCACATACCACACACAAACACAGAACACACAACACACACACAGCTGGACACATATACACATCCAAGTATACACCAATACAACCAAATACCCACAACACAACCGAGCACACACAACACACACATACACACACAACACACACCCGCACACAAAGCAACACAACAACACACACACATCCCGTCTGTACACACAAACACACAGAGCACAACATGCACACATGCACTACTGCACTCACACACTGCCCCGAGCACACACAATACTGCACACACCCATGACACAACCACGACACATATAGATGGACACACACACACATACCCATACACAACACACACTGCACACAAAACGAGTCGCGAACACACACACATACACACTTACCGAACAACACAACCATCGCACGACTGCCACAAGCCATCTTCACCACCCATCGCCGTCCTTCTCCGTTGCCGTCGCCTGTCGCCTGCTACTGCCGCTCCTCTACCACCGCCACTACTGCTCCTCCTCCTCTCTCTCTCTCTCCATCTCAATCTGCTCTCTCTCTCTCTCTCTCCTTGATCTTCTCTCCTCCCTCTCGTCAACAATCTTCCCCTCTCTCTTCCTCCGCCGTGTTGCCCCTTCCCTAGGGCTGTAAATGAATAGGGCCGCTCGTGAACTATTCGAGACTCGGTTCGGTAAAAGTTCATTCGAGTTTGATTCGTCTATTAAATGAGCCGAACCTGAACCTCAATTTTAGGCTCATTAGATAAATGAGATGAACTCGAACCTAACAGTATTCAGCTCGGTCAGGTTCGTGAACCTATGTTAAAAAATATATATTATGTCAAAATAAATATTACTAATATATTATTGAATAAAATAAGAAAATAAAAGAATGCGTGAAAAAAGTTTAAAAATGTAGATTTACCCATTAGTATTTAGAGTGGAAGGCAAAAAACTTAAAAAACCCTTTTTTATGGTTTGCCGAACTCGAATTTAAGCCCAGATTCGACTTGGTTTGACTCGTTTAGTTTAAAGATCTCTATCGAGCCGAGCCCGAGCCAAGCCCGAACCTTGTTTTTTTGCCGAGCCGAACTCGAGCCTGTTTATTCAGGCTCGAGCCAAACTCGAGCTGAACTCGAGCCCAACATACACACTAACGAACGGACCCCAAACCTCACATGGTTCGACTTGGTTCGGCTTGTTTACAGCCCTATCCTTCTCCAATCCTCTTCTCTCTCTTTATCACTCGATGGTCCCCTTCTCTTCTCACTCCCCGACTCTGTAATCTTCCCCCCTCTAAACTATTACACGTAAATGAAATGTGGAGGGGGTAGTTGGCCTCCTACTGATTTTTTTAAATTTTAAATAGTTAAATTACACTCACGACCCCTAACTAATTCCTAATTACACATAAGACATTTAATTTGTTTAATTATTTAATTAAGCTTTATTTTACTTTTAAAGATTAAATTTGACCCGATTAAGCTCCAAATCTTCTATTAATTGTTTTTTTCTTAGTAATTATTTTACTCATTCAAATATTTTGTTTATTCTCAATATTGCATAAATGAGATTCAGGTCTCACAATGAATCATGTCACATGCTTCCATATGAATAACATGCCAATATACACTTTCCATCCAAAACACTCACATCATTTCTTTATGATCCTATAACTATTATTAAAAGAAAACATATCCTCTTTAATTAATCATTTAATGGAATTTAAATGAAACATGTGTTACAACTCTACCCACTTAAAAGGATTTCAGCCCCGAAATCAAAGATTTCAAGTTTTTACATACTTTAAAAGAAACACCACACCCTCTTCTTAACAAAGCACTACACCAACACATTATGCTTATGGGCAACAACAATTATCAACACTTTTCTAAAACACACTCTACCCTCTCACCCGACATTCTAAAGAAGATTATGTTTTCCAAATTGACTTTCCAAGACTTCCAATCTGAAGGGACGTTAGCTAGGTGTCCTTCAAATCAGACCTCGAGGTAGTCGCCTGGTATCACACAATAATCACGGAATCTCGAAAACTAACGACTCTCCAATACCCTAGGATAAAACCTCAAAACACATATATGACATGCTCTTTCCGAAAATCACTCATACAAGGATAATGAGACATCTTTTACAACACCACTATCACGATAAAGGACAAGAAAATCACATCCCTAAATCTTTTTACCATTCATTTACACATAACACATATTTATTCTTGTTTCATGCTTAACACAACACGCTACATCATAACACCGAAGAATAGATGCACAACTCACAAGTTTGTATAAATTCAATACAACTCCCTAACACCTTACTCGACCTTTCAAACTTAACATTAAACTTGCTGATAAACAACATTACTTTCACCATTTGAACCATATCATCGTAAAAATTACTTTTCTCATTCACAACCCCTTCTTAGTTACATGCATCTTACTTGTTGATCAATAACATATCTTTAAATATGCTCAAAATAAAAAATTCCTCAATTAATCACTTTTTTACATGGTTTAACCCAGGATACAATTCTCATGCCTCATAAATAATTAATCATCTTTCCACATACGCACACATAAGGGACACATGCATGAGAGATTATCGAAACACATAATTATATAAGAGACTAATCATGTACTATAAAAGAAAATGTCTAACAACTTCACTACACCTTGATAGAACAACATGATCACTTGATGCATTTAAGGACCACATAAGGACCACTCTTACACCCACATATCAACACAACAACATGATGACTCATATGCTAAATATTTTTAATCGTGCTTACTATCGAACACTCACCACCATCCAACCACAACTATATTATGCTATATTTTAACATAATAGTATGCAATTACATAATTATCGCAATGATGGACAATCTATGAGGATCCTCTTGGTAATCCTTTTGGCTTGTTGTATACCAATATACACCCCTTTACATTTTGGTACGTGTTAAATGCAGGGCATATCAGGCAAGATTACAGAGGGAGTATATATACAGTCTTATAATCATTCTAACTCATTTTTACATACTCTCTCTCTCTCTAAACATAAATCCAGCACATCTGTCTTCTCCCTTCCATCTCTCTCTTCTCTCCCACTCCTTCTCTCCAAAATTTCTTCTAACCTAAAGGGATTTAGAGAAAATCTCCTTCATGAACCCCATCCACTATCTCAAGATCTACATATTTTCGGAGGTCATCAAGAAGTACCCTCATCTAGGATTGTGTTCGTCTCCTTCCAAGAGGTAGGGATTCCTATCCCTTGTTATATACGTGGTTGATCTTCTTCCTTCTCTCTCAAATATTTCTTCAAAAATGGGTTTTCCACATTGGTTCTTGAAAGGTCAAATACACCCGAGATTCCTTTGTAAATCTCTTATATATACATGTTTTTGAGCATCCTTTGGAACATACTTTAAGATTCCCTGTTAATATTAGAAAGCCCCAAATTTTATATCTACCCCTAATTTTGACTTGTCATTGTAGATTAGGGTTTTGGTGTACAATGTTCATTAATGGTCAAATTAGCTTTATACAAGTGTATCTAGACCCTAGAATAATTTATTGGAACAAATGATTGCATGAGTCATGTTGAAGTGGAAATCATGTTAGGAAGGTTTTGCCCTAACTAAATAAAATGGAATAAATTGAATGAGCAATTAGGTTAATATGATGGTTGATGATTTGGGTTTACTATTATACGAGAATTTCGTTCTCTGAGTGGATATCACTTACGATATTGTGCAATGGGGGTTTACACTGGGCCTTCCTATCAGGTTGAGTAATATGAGGAACTATACAAATATTTAATCGACGGGCTTCTACCGTGGAATATAGACGAGACCTAATGAATCTTGAAAATAAAAATATGATGATGGTGATGATGGATGTCCCTTGATTTCGTCAAGGTTGAGAGGATTGGAAATTGATAATTGAACTCCCTTGATTTTGTCAAGGTTGAGTGGATTGGTAATTGATAAATGGAATTGGAAAACAAATTGAGAATGTGAATGATGATCAATGATGAAAGGTCAAGTTTGGTTTAAAATAAAAAGAGTCTTCATGCATGCGTGTTTTATTCTTGTACACTGGCACTCACACACCTCAAATATATAAATATTTGGTTATAGATTTCTCTATTGGAAATTCGCTCAACCTATCTGCTTAGGTACTGAGCCCCAGATTTTGAGTGGAGCTAGACGTTCCAAGATTTTACCTAACATTGGAGTGTGGCATTTATGGATAGGTTGTAGGATTCTTTTGTTTTGGATTAATGTATTCAACTTGTTAATTTTCATGTTCCCGAATTATGTATTCTACGAATTTGTAACTCTCAAACTCACGTGACATGCCTTGGTTGTGATTCTCTCTATTTCATTAGCATGTACAATAGGTTTATTTATGTTGGGTAGTTAATTTCTCATTTACCTTCTTATTTCAAAAAAATAGTTTGAAAATCTGGGGCTTGACAATCAGATTCCTTTTATTTATATTTTCTATTTGGGTTAAGATATCCTAAGTCTATTTAAAGGAGTTGTAATCTTAATTATGGACAACTTTGATTATCAATAAAATATTGATATTTTATATCTGTGTTTCTTATGCGCAAGAACATTCTCAATTTTTTGAAATTTATCTCGTTTTGAATAGTACACTAACTATTCTTTTGTGTGACCTGTTGTGTCAGTGCTGATTAGTGATTTTGGAGTGGAAATTAGGATTCTTAGAGCGGCATTGAGTATTCAATCCAGAGTTAGACTTCTTGATTGTTTGATCATTGCATAATATCAGGAGTTCTGAGGACCTTGGATGGTATAACCCCCAAATATAAGTGTTTTTCTTGTGACAATGTGTTAAAGCCTTTGTTTTGGATTTGTATAGAATTTTTGGGAGAATGTGAGTCATTGTGTTGTTTATTATCGCATGACATTCAATTTCGTTGTTATAAATGTGAATTTGTTATGTTTCCTAATCAACTTTTTTCAATTTTGGAGTATAAAGTAGTGTGTGTGCAATGTTGTAGTAAAATTGGAGATTTTTTTGTTGGGAACATGTGTGAAGAATTGAGTCACACATTGAATAAATAAAATAAATCTAGACCTTAATATAGGCTTAGCCTTTTAAGTAGATTTGAGCCATTTAATGATAATGGGCTATGGTGGGATAAACCTGGATTAGCCACGTGGCATCGTAGATTCTGGTTTCCTACACGGCTATTCAGTGTGGTAACATCACCAAGTATGTTTGTGCATTCAATATGGTTTATTGCCTATGTGTGGCACTGTGGGATAAGGTCAACTCGGCAAAGTTGACATCCAAGCAGTGCGGCACATGAGTAGCTCGATAATACAGTCCAGATCCCCCAGATTTAGCCAGCAGTACATCCATAGGGAGTCCGTACTGAGGATAAGGTTTGGCATGCCATGTCTAAACATCCAGACAGCATGGGAACTCTATTTAGGGACATATGGGATGGATCAAGGAGGATTTAGCTGGACACATATTATATGAACATTACTTGGACTGGATCTTAAGTGATAAAGCTCGTTGTGGGATTAACAGCTATGTGGCACTTGGGATTAGGTCAGGCCCAATGGGCTAGACATCCTGGTAGCGTAGTATAGGTGTTAGGGGACCACGACTAGGATCACATCAAGAACTAGTTAGTCAGGTATAAGTATGACATCTCGACTGTGGATAAGGCTAGGCCCAGTGCGGTAAGCATATGCAGTGCGAGACATTGTTCATCTCGACAATAATATGGGCGGGACGTACATGCATTGGTTAATGAGTAAGAGGTTGACCTCTGCACATTCCAACAGTTATTAGGCCGAGTAGGTATGTTAAAAGTATAAGAAGAAGTGAAAATGGTAGGAGACGATTAGTACGACAGATTAATTAGATGGGAGATGAGAAGTCTCCTGTCTAGATTCATCCCCCCTTCTTGATGAGAAGTCAAGAAGTTAGAACGACTCATTAATGACAAAGTGAGAGAGAGAGAGAGATAAAAGAGGAAAGGCACTCCCTTCAGAGGGGATCGACACATTTCTGGTAACGAAACTCTATCCAAATATTCTCTCACCCTCTGTGCTTTATCCTTCGATTTAGGGTTAAATTTCTCTTATCGGGACTAACTTAATTATCAGAGGGCCATTTGTGGTTGCAGAACTATACAGAGAGTAGACAGAGCAGGAGATCAAGCAGAGAACAAAAGAAGGAAGATTTACAGAAGAAGTCCAAGTCACCAAAAGTCAACAACTAAAGTCGTATCCTTGCAGGGGTAAGATTTATCCCCGCACAATTGGCGCCGACTGTGGGAAACGAACAGAAAGTTTGAAGAAAGGTCACGAACTAGTTTGAGTAAAATATGAAGAAGATGGCAACAACAGGAAATAATAACGAAGCACAAGAACAACTAAGGGTTGTTGTTGATGGCAAAAGAGCAATGGCAAATCACCTTGAACCACCAGCAACACCTAAGAAGCCCATGAGTCGCTCTCGTTTCCAGAAGTTTGTGCATGGCGGTCCAAGTCGTTACGCCGGTAAGGGAAAGGAAGTTGAAGCATTAGATGCCAGGCATCTGGAAGATGATGAGTATGTTGAGGAAGAAGAAGAGTATGTTGATATGGAAGACGATTATTCTGAAGAAGAAAGTAGGACACGTTCTCTGGGGTCTCAGTCCCGATCCAGATCTAGGTCTGTTAGGGATGAAAACCTAGTGGAAATTGTCAAAGCCCAAGCTCAAACCATCAGGTGTTTGGAGGGGGAGATGAATCGACTGGTTCAATAGCAAAATCCTAAGGTGGTAGAGCAAGCACCACTGGTGGTCAACGTCTTTGAAAGCCAAAGAAGACGAACAGTCAGCACCCACCCCAGGGCTGTTGGGGACCAGGGAATGGAACCCAATGCCTTGGGAAGGGCCCGTGGAGCGTAGGGGAGGAAGGGTTCACCCCCTCCCCCTTTAGAGAAGGAGGCGGGTGGTTAGGGAACCCAGATGACCCAGTGAGCACCATAGCCAAACCAGAAGCCATGTGAACGAGGCAAATCCCTCTAGATCAATTGCCTCAGTCCCAGACCTCAGGGAGCAGATCATCTGTCACAGGGCTTCAGTGCCAGATCAGCAGAATCCAGGTGGGGGCAGCAATGCAGCCCCAGAAGACATCAATGACCTGTGAAGGTGGATCGACGAATGTCTCAAGGGCAGGGGAAGTGCTCAAGAGACGGCCAAGTGCGCGGTTCAACAGATTACATCATCCCCAATGTCCAGAGAGATCACATCCTATAGGATCCCCAAGGGGTTCACCCTTCCAAATTTTCCAAAATATGATGGGAATGTGGATCCCATTGCTCATCTGAAGGACTTTCAACAAGCTCTCATCATCTATGAGGGTGACGAGCTTCTCTGTTAAGATTTTTAGTGTGTTGACTATTTTCCTGGGATTTTAGCATGTTATTAGGGAAATTATATTTTAGATTTAATTTACAAAACCATCCAGAGTCATTAGCTTTTTAGTATAATTCTTGGTTTAGGGTAGGGGTATGCTAGTTCTCCATTCTTCGATCTCGGATGTTGAATCGACTCACCGTGCTTGTTGAGGTCGTGGCTTTCGATGGTAATGCTCATTGGTATGGTATTGCATTCATTCATTTGCAATTTTAGTTCATGCATTATCAAAACATTTTTCTAGACCTAGGCATTAATTTGATTTCAATTTAATTTTATGTCCCTGTCTTAAAAGAAATATTGCTAAAAAACAAAAGATCAAACAAACCATCAGAGAACATCACTGTGATCGAGCATCCTCAATTGCTCGAGCGATTAAGTCCGCTCGAGCGACCCCTTTCCCTTCGCTCAAGCGAAATCGACAGAATGGGTAAAAATTCTTTTTGGTGTTTTTTCTAACCCCTAGTTTCCAAATCTGATTCATTTCCAAAATGGGTCGTTTACAAAATTGATTTTATAACCTATTTACAAAACCAATTTTACAAACATACTGAGCAATCGATTTTACAACTCTTAGTTTCCAAAATTGTTTTCAAACGTAAACTTTCCTAAAATCGATTTTCGTCTAGATTGTTTCCTTTTACAAAAACGATTTTCAATCGTCGAATTCCAAATCAAAAAATCGATTTCAAATACCTTCGTTTCCAAATCTGATACAAACCTAGTTTACAAAATCGATCTTCAAACGCACGTTTGATTCCTAATTTATGGTTTCCAAATCTGATTTCATCTCATCCAATTTCAATCTCTTGATTCCCAAATCAATTTAAAAAATCGTTTTTCAATTCCTTCCTTCTGTGATTTAAAGCATGGTCTATATAGGCAGCCATGGAAGAGATCGAAAGTGTGGGGGTGCAGATTAGATCGAAGAAGTGAGGCGAGCATTAGAACGACAAGGAGGAGAAAATCACAGTCGTTGCAGATCGAGAGAAGGGAGACGGGGTGTGCGAGACAGAGCTGAGCGGGAATCGCAGACGTATGGGAGTGCAATGATACACTCGCAGCTGTGAGGATTTTCGATTTTCGATTTCGTTTGTGGGTTTGTTTTTGCCCTCTGTGATTTTTGGTTTTTTGAGACTCAAACAATACATACACACATATCACCACGTTTATTACCACTGAGATTTTCATTGCGATTTTGTTTCTGGGTTTGTGAGGCATACACAGTAGTTTTTGATTGAGTTTTTGTTTTTTGTTTCTGGGTTCGTGAGACCACACAGTAGCCTAAGTTCAATCACACAGTAGTTCTTGACTTGGTTCTAGTTTTTCGGATTCCATTGCTGCTACGATATTTTGTTTTCCTTTTGTGCACACATACGTAGTGGATAGATCCGATATTCTGGGTTTCATTGTTGAGATTTTTTTGTAGTTCTATGTTTCAGATTTGGGTTTCGTGACATACAAAATTCATAGAACATAAATTCCCGTTTTCTGGAATTCTGATTCAACAGTAGGTTGTTTACTATCTCTGATTTTGATTTCTGGGCATCTTGAGGTTCTGGTTTTTTTCCTTAAAGATGGTTGCTGCGATTGTTTTGTTCCCGATTGGGTTTTCACCGTAGGTTGTTTGGGTTTCAATTTTTGTTTGTGGTCTAAGGTGGTTGGTGCACATTCTTGTGTTCGTTTGTTTTGATCATTGATTCGCAAAATGTGGGTGAGTAAAACATATACGTAGATTCACAGTGATAGAGAGCGTTTGTCACTCCGTAGTAATTTTTGTTTTTGTTCTTGAATTTCTTGTTTGTAAAATCACTAGATTATATCCATGTCACATATTAGTATGTAGTGTTATTTGATTGTCATTCATGTTCATTTTCATCATACATCAACACCGTGCTTGGATTTGGAGGACGACCGTCTACTGAAGGCCGGAGAAGATCCGGAGCCGTCTTTGCTATGGAGATCAGCACGAGTGCTGTGATTGCCATCGAATTGCAGAAAAGACTCTGGGAGTTGAAGATTATTAGAGCTAGGATTTGGGGTATAAATCTGTACCTCTTATATCTTGATTTTCTGTAATTAATGAAAAAGTAAATAGAGGTCCGCGGTTTTTTACTTAGGGATTGTTTAAGCCATAAGTGTTTTCCACGTAATATCTGGTGTCGATTGCTGTTGTTTTTCTCGATTTACTTTTCTATTTATTCGTATTACAATAATTTATTAATAGTCATATTAATAATCGGAAGACGTTTTTTAAAAGTAAAAAATTGATTTTTTAATCGGCAAACCTATTTACCCCCCTCTAGGATTTGCAACGCTTCCGCAAACTTTCATTCTCTATTGTAGAATGTTCACCTTCAACCTTGACGTGGTAGCACGAACTTCCGGCACAGTCTATTACTTCTTGAAAGCAATTAGTCGAGACCTTTGTTGACCGTTTTATGACCAGACGAGCTGCTTCCAAATACTTTCTCTTCGACGTCATTGATAAAGTGTTCTAACGAGAATCTCCAGGAGTATGTCAGAAGGTATGTCAAAATGTACAACGAGGTCGAGGATTGCATCGAGAAGCAGACAGTCTCTATGTTCAGGTTGTGTCTCTCCTTTGGTGAGAAACTGAGGGAGTCCCTAACCTTGAACCCTGTAGAGACCTTCCCGGAGCTCATAGAAAAGGTGGAGCAGCATGCCAAACTGGAAGAAGAGCAGTATGGGGAGGCATGTCGCGCTCCCAACAAACCCCACCGTACTAACGTGGTGGATTCAGAAGAGAAGAAGAAAAAGAAGAAGAAAAAGAAGAAGAAGAAGCTGACAGTTCGGGAAAATTCCCCTGAGAAGAGGGAAGAAGCCCCTGCCATACAACAAGCAAAATTTGCCGAACTGCCTATCCTGAGGATGCCCAGACCGAGTCCAAATTCATGTAAAGCTATCAAAACGGTGTTCAATGTCCCTATCTTCCGCCTGGTTTTCCCCTACAGAATGAACCATTTTGGAAGTGGCCCGCAAAGCAGAAGGGAAATAGGGAAGAGATGGAGGCATCAAGATTGAAATGCAGCTACCACCGACAGTACGACCACATGACCGAGCAGTGCATAGACTTCAAAGAATTTTTGAAAGAGGTTGTAATACCCGTACCTATTTCAATAATTAAAAAATAAAATTTACCTATTTTTATTAAAAATAGGGAAGGAGTAAAATATATTTTTAAGTGTTTAAAAATATTAAAGAAAGAAAAAGAGAATAATAAGACTTTATATTTAATTTCAATTATCTTTAATAAGAATATATATACAAATATTGCAATAGTGGCATGTAAGGGTAGATAACTGTTGGGGGTAAGCCTTTTCTGCGGTGGATTCAGGCGGTGAGCAGCGGGGCTGAATGGCTGAACCTAGCTGCACAGGGAAACAACCGTTAGGCTACCGACGGCGTCGCCGGTGGACCCTCCGATGGCAAAGTCAGCAAAGGAGAAGGTAGAGAGAGAAAGTAAACTTGCAGAACTTGGGTTAGAGAGAGAGTGTGTACCAAATAATGACTGCCAAGCTTCTTATATAGGGCATCGGAGAGTGCTGGGCACGCGCTTCGGCGCGGGTGAGCCGCCCACCTGCGGCGTGTGGCAGTACAACTGTCCCCTCTGAGTGGGCTGTCGTGTGGCCGACCGGTCGGCCCCGACAATGTCAGGCGGCGCCTCCTGACAACATCGGGCAGCAGAAAAGCTGATAAAGGTGGTCTGACATGCTGCGGGAATCACGGAAAAGCTGATTCTGTGTCAGGCGTGTGTTTGCCATGTGCGCAAAACCCGGGATGCTGTCTCCGAGGGAATCTTTACTGTGAACAAGGCATTTGTGTTGTCTGGCCGAAGCGAGCTGCTTCGGCGTTGCATGTTGTTGGCCGGGCCATCCTGGACCGAGAGACCTCTGCACAGAGCCTCCTCGTCGGCCCGTACTCTGATCGGTCGCATGACCTTGACTGGGAGTTCCTTCGGCTGGGCACCTCCTCTGGGCTTTGAGTCTCCGAGTCGGAGAGAGCCCTATAGAGGCCCTGTTGTCGGCAAAGCTTAGTTCGGTCGCACGACCTTGACTGTTGAGCGCCTCGGCTAGGTTCCTCCTCTGGGCTATGAGTCTCCGGGCCGGAGAGAGCCCTAGAGAAGCCCTGTCGCTGGCTATGATATGTCCGGCCGCATATTGGCTGGCCTGAGCGGTGGTCCTCCTGCCGGAGGTCGTGGCTCCGGCCTCCCGACTCTTCGGCTCCCCAACAATAGCCCCTCAACCCCTTTGGCCAGGCATTTTGGCCGAAGCGGGGTTGACTCGGTGCCGATAGGTTGTCTGGGTGCCGAAGGTAGGAGCGCCGGACCACTGATTTGACTTGGGATTTGTCCTGATAGCATTTAATGAACCGTCAGTTTGAAATCGGTAACGTGTCACGCTCTGGAGAGGCGGTGCATCTGTCGTGACGTCACGTGGACAGGTGTCGCGTCATCGGTCTTCGTGCGTCTGATCTGGCGGTTGGACAGGCTACGTGTCACGCTGCGGTTGGCTGGAGCTGCGGCGGATGGGACATCGTGTTGATGTGCTGTCTGGCATGCAGGGCCGGCACAATTCCCCAGGCAATGCAATCATTGCGGGCGCGGGGCTTGTCGGCTGGGCCGGGTCGGCCGTTGAGTCGGGTTTGGGCTACTGGGATCTTCCTATAAATAGGACCCTTAGGGTTTTTTCAAATCCTTCCCTCTTCTGCTCCTTCTCTCTCCAGACGATTTCCGGCCACCGTGACCGCCACCTCCCGCTACCGTTATCCACTGCCGCCTGCGCTCGTTTTTCAAGCTTTCAGCCTCTCCAACCTCTCAGGTGATACTCTGGTCCTTTTTCTACCATTTTCGTGCATTTCTTCTCGCTGTCCGGGTCATTTCCGATATCAGTTGACTGTCACTGGCCCCTCCGCCATTGCTGAGGGCCTGGAAGCTTCTAGCAAGCTCCCGGGCTTGTTGGCTGGCACTGGTGGGGCTAGGTTGTGTTTCGTAGTCGATTTCGCGACTATTTTCATGTTGGGTGAACCTTCCCTGCCATTTTTGTGGCCTGGAAGCTCTGTAAGTTTCTGGGCCTTGCGGTGGGGAAGACGAGCTTGACTATGCTTGGCCGAGCCGAACTTGCCTCCATGTGCTTTGCTTTGCGGGTTGATGCCGGACCGACTAACGGTGCCTTCCTG
>NMUG010001249.1:0-18458 GCA_002855965.1 Monotropa hypopitys
ACAGGTTGAAAGTGTTGATGACAAGGTGTCCATAAACGCCTATATTGTTGCGCTACGGTCGGGGCAGTTCTTGTTTAATCTCACGCAAGACCCTCCTCAGACTATGGTCGAGCTCATGCTCAGGGCTCAAAAGCGTATGAATGCAGAGGAGATCCTCAATACCAGGAGGGTCAGAGTCACTCAAGAAACCAGTAATGCCCCCCAGCCAAGCAATGCACAAACCGATAAGAAGAAGAGAGAGAGGACAGATAATGGGAGCCGAGATCAGAGGCCCCAGAGGGAAGATCGTCGAAGTCCCCCTAGGAAGTATAGAGGATCAACCTCCCGGTATCAACACTTCACGCCACTGGTGGTGACTGTTGAGCAGATTCTAGATGATTTGCACTCTGATCCTGACCTGAAATGGCCAGGTAAGCTAAATATTGACCTGAGCAGACGATCTAGAGACAAGTACTACCGATTCCATAGGGATCACGGTCATAATACAGATGATTGTTTTGATCTTAAAAACCAAATAGAAGTGCTGATCCAGAAAGGACAGTTGAGGAGATTTTTTGCAAAGAAAGGGCAGAGGGAAGCCCAGCCCAGAAGGGAATAGAAAAATAATGACAACGGACACCGACACCAGGATGAGACCTTGTGGGAGATCAAGGTCATTCATGGAGGACTAGTAGGAGGAGACGAGTCAAATTCTTCTCGAAAGGCTCACTTATGACGGCTTTGGAGGGATGACCCAATGTAGATATGTGTAGTGGATAGATCAGAAAAGATGTCAAGGGTCAAAGAAGAAGTTCTAATAATATTCTTAGAGGAGGATGAGCGGGGAACCAGCTACCCGCATAATGATCCGTTTGGTAGTAAAAATTATTGTGGCCAATTTTAAGATATAAAGGATATTAATCGACAGTGGAAGCTCGGCAAACATCCTCTTCCTTAGTGCATACGACCAGTTGAAGCTAGGTCAGGATAGGCTATGCCCGATGAGGTCACCCTTGATGGGGTTCTCAGGAGAGCCAGTCTATCCTAAGGGATAGATTTCCCTGCCAGTAACAATGGGAGAAAAAGGAATACAGCTCACCCAGATGGTGGATTTCTTGGTGGTGGATATCCCCTCCGCTTACAATGCCATAATCGGTCGAACTGCCCTGAACAAAGCCAAGGCAGTAATCTCAACTTACCACCTTAAAGTCAAGTTTCATACCCCAGGAGGAGTGGGGGAGATGAAGGGATATCAAAAGGCTGCGAAGGAGTGCTATAACTTGTCGACTAGACATGTGAGATAGACTTTGACTATCCAAAATTTGCACGTGGACAGTCTGAATGCCTGGGATGAGGAGAAACTCATCCAAGGAGAAGTAGCAGAAGACCTCTAGAGGATAGAGCTAGAGCACGACAATCTACAAAGGCAAGTTAGCATAAGGTCGACCTTGACCCCTAATGAAAAGTAGCCTAGTTAAATTTTTGCAGAAAAATCGTGATGTCTTTGCTTGGTCTCATAAGGATATGCCGGGTATAGACCCAAAAATTATTACTCACCGACTCAGTGTGGATCCCAATACACGGCCAATCAAACAGAAAAAGAGGGTCTTTGCACCAGAAAGAAACCGAGCAACGGCAGAGGATGTGGACAAGCTCCTCAAAACAGGATCAATCAGAGATGTCAATTACCTAGAGTGGTTATCCAATATAGTCCTCGTAAAGAAGGCTTCAGGGAAATGGCGCATGTGTGTGGATTTCACAGACTTAAATAAAGCATGTCCAAAGATAGATTCTCCCTGCCGCGAATTGATCAGCTGGTAGATTCAATGGCAGGGCATGACCTCCTCAGTTTCATGGACATTTTTCTGGGTATGATCAAGTGAGGATGGATGAAGACAACCAAGAAAAAACTTCCTTCACCACTGATTGGGGAACCTACTGCTATAAAGTTATGTCATTCAGATTGAAGAACGCAGGGGCAACCTATCAGAGGCTTGTAAACAGGATGTTTAAGGACCAGATCGGCCACAACATAGTGTATGTAGACGATATGCTGACCAAGAGCATGAAGACAGAGAATCATATCAGAGATTTGGAAGAAGCTTTTTCTATCCTAAGGAAATATAACATGAGGCTAAATCTAGAGAAATGTGTATTTGGGATAGCCTCGGGAAGTTTTTGGCATTCATGGTCTCCCAAAGAGGTATCGAGGCCAATCAAGAGAAGATCAAAGCAATCCCGGAGATGCAATCACCTCGGACGGTGAAGGATGTTCATAGGTTAACAGGTAGGGTCACATCACTCAGTTGTTTCATGTCCCGGGCAACGGACAAATGTCAACCTTTCTTTAAGATATTGAAGAAAGCTTTTCAATAGACCGACGAAGCAGAGGAGGCATTCTAAAGGCTAAAACATTATCTTCAGACACCACCTCTACTCAGTTGTGCACAGCCCGATGAGCCCCTATTTTTGTATATTACTGTCTCTACCTGCGCAGTAAGCTCAGTTTTGATTAGAGAGCAAGAAGGGGTGCAATACCTAGTTTACTACGCGAGCAGAGCAATGAGGGACCCAAAAACAAGGTACCCAAAGGTTGAAAAATAGTCTTTGCAGTAGTCACTGTATCAAGAAGGTTAAGACCTTACTTCCAGACACACTCGATCAAGGTTCTGACAGATCAACCAATGCGACAAGCGCTACACAATCCCAACACCTCAGGAAGACTCATTTAGTGGTCTGTAGAATTGGAGGAGTTCGACATTGAGTATCATCCGAGGACTATAATTAAAGGGCAGGTACTCGCTGACTTCATAGCTGAGTATACTTGTCCCGAGGCATCAGCTGGGGAGCAACCAGAACACCCAGTCTGGCTTTTGTTTGTTAATGTATCCAGGGCAAAGGAGGCAAGTGGGGAAGATCTTGTATTAAAGAACCTGGATGGTGAGAAGTTCAGATTCGCTTTAAAGTTCCAGTTCAAGGTAGGGATGGCAATTTTATCCAACTCGACCCTTCTTGTCCCGTTCCCCACCCCGAATGGATCATTGTTTTGGAGTTTTATTTGGGGATCAGGTTGGATTTGGAGGTTCTTTTAAAAATAATTCGGGGAACGGGTTGGATATAGATGTAGACCTATCCCCGCTCCCTCCCCTCCCCTCCCCGCCCCGATTCTAGGGACCTGTGCCTTTGACAGCCTGATAACCATCACTTTTTAAATGTGACTACATGTCATCTTGTGCGCTACAGGCGCCTCTGTCACGATGTCATTTCAACAAATGTCATCCCTAGTCGTGATTATGCGCTTGGAAAGATGAGATGTCAGTCTATGTGGCATGCTACCATTGGTCGGCTCTATGACTAATGTGACAAGTTGTGCGTGTTGTGGACATTTGGCGATATCAGTTCAGCTTTAATTGATTTTTGTTTCCTTTTGCATGTATTTTGCTTTTTCTTCAGTTTCCTGCCGATTTTAGCGACGTTTTTGCCAAGGTGTTTAACTCCCAAGGCGTCTGTGGGTGTCAGAAGTTCTTGGCCTCCATGGATTCCGGTGAACTTCCTTCCCGTCGACTGGGCTCCGTCGTCCTGTAGTGGCTGATGGTTGAATGCCTGACTGCAGACCATCATAAGCTTAACTGCTCGGGCTATTGTCGGACGGACTAACGGTGCCTCCCTGCTGATGCTCTTTCAGATCCAACCATGGCACCGAAGAGACGGTCCGACAAGTTTCGGCAACCTCTAGCAATGAAGTCTGATGTCCGAGAGTTTAGAGAGGAGTTCGAGATACCGGACAGTGTGCACATCACCCTAGCTCCTGTTGGCGACATGGAACCGAAGCCGTCGCACATTCACGTGCCAATCTGTGCCGTAGTGGAAGGCGACGTTTGGTTCCCTTTCCATCCCATGCTCAGTCGGTTGAACGAGACCCTCGATAGGATGGACTGACTCTCCTTCGAGGACATGTTTGGCTGTTACATGATCGGCTTCAACAAGAAGTCAAAGAAGTACTACCTCGGTAGGAGGCCACATCAGACCGACCTGATTGCCGACCTGCCGGACTCAGACAAATATGTCTAGGACGTTATGATAGTCTCTGGCATATTTGACTGCCAAATAGGACGGTGGCTGGTCCCGTTCATGCCCATCGTTCCAGGTAAGCTCGACCTCTTTAATTGTACTTAACCCATCCAATCAAATTTTTCTAATTTGCTTCCTCTTTTGCAGACGTTGGAACTGTTGGTTCCCTAAATGCAGCTACCGACACAGATAGAGTCAAGACGGTATCTGAGCTCCCTTCTACATGTCATTCAATGCCGACTTTGTTCGGGTATACTCCTTCGTATACCCATACTCTTGGTTCGCATCAGCCTTTGGCTGAACCTTCGGCTGAACCAACCGGCGAGGCTCAAGAAGAAGAAGAAGAAGACATGGGCCGAAGAAAATCTGCAGACATCACGACTGAGGTATTTGCTGCTGCTCCCACTCCCGTAGATGCGGAGCCAATTGTGGCCATCACCAGGGAGAAGCTGGCTCCTCAGCCCAGAGTCGCCCCCACGCCAGAGGAATTGGTCACTACCCGTGCTCAGAAGAGGGTCAGACATGCCGAAGTGAGGCCGGCCGCTCCAAATGCCACTGCCGCTGCTACCGCAGAACCCTCGTAGGCGGTGGATGTTGATGAAATGGCCATAGTGCCGAAGTGGGTGCCTACCCTTTGGTATGATGGCTATGAGCCCCTGGAGACCGACACGGTGGGGGAGAGCATGACTATCGCCATGGCGCTGCTCCAGGCCTTCACCCTGCCAAAGGATATGGAGGAAATCCCCTACGGCGCCAGGACTTGCTTTTACCACATGATGTACCATGCTGTTCGGGTAAGCTCCTGCCTTGGTTGTTCTTTTTACTTTACCTCTGTCTTCAGGTTTGAGCTTCTATTTTCTAGCCTTTTGCAGATGATGGCCGCCGGGGCAGGAGTGGATTGACATATCTCTAATCTACTTATCTCTTCCCGCTCGGCTCAGAAGGATAATAAGGAGAGCCAGAAAAAACTTGATGAGGTTAAGATTTCTTCTGCCGAACTGGCCGACAAGGCCAAGTCCCTTGAGATCAGCAATGACTTCAAGAATTCTGAGCTTGCTGCTAAGGATGCGGAGATTGCTGCCAAAGATGCTGAGAATTCCAAGTTGAAGGCCAAGCTAGAGGAGGCCAACAAGAAGATGGCCGGCCTAGAGGAGGAGTCCTACAATAAGGGATTCGATGCTGACAAAGCAGATTATCGCAGTCAGGTCGCCTATGTAAAGGACCTACTTTTCAAGAAAGACTGGATCTGTGCCCTTGTCTCTATGGGTGTTGAAGATCATACCGAGACAATTGGGGAGATTCCTTCTATGTCGTCGGCCGTCGGTGGGGGCTTGGCTAGTGCCATCTACATCCTCGACGCCTGGAGCGGTAACTACTACTGGGACCGATCGTGTTGAGGTCGATCCTGCTGTTCCTGGTGTCTGATGTGCTTCTTTGTAACCCATGTTTTTTTGTTTTTGTTTGATGCTGTATTCTAGGTCGAGCCGATCTGTGGCCAGTCTGTATATACCTCAAACTTTTTGAATTTCAGTCAAGTATTTTGACTTGCTTTGTTTGATTGATGCTTCTCTTGATATCTATCCTCCTTCCCCCAGCCGAGGAAAAGGTTGTGTCGAGCCAGAACTTTAACTTTGGCTTGGAAGGATCTATTTAGCTGTCATGCATGTAGGTCTCCCCGGTATTGTACCGAAGGAATACTTGTATGTTTTATAGATAAGAAAAAACTGAGAGTTTCTTTGGCAATTCTATCGAAGTAGCACTTGTACGTTTTTATAGATGAACGACAACTGTATACTGTTTCGGCAATACCATCGAAGAGCTGTATGCACGTTTTGTAGATGAACGACAACTGTAAGCTGCTTTGGCAATACCATCGAAGAGTTACATGCATGTTTTGTAGATGAACGGCAACTGTAAGCTGCTTCGGCAATACCACCGAAGAGCCGTATGTATATTTTGTAGATGAACGGTAACTGTAAGCTACTTCGACAATACCACCGAAGAGCCACATGCACGTTTTATAGATGAACGACAACTATAAGCTGCTTCGACAATACCACCGAAGAGCCGCATGTACGTTTTATAGATGAACGATAACTGTTGACATTTCGACAAGACCACCGGAGTGAAAGTTGGGCAAAATCCTTGACATTTAACAATTTTGCAAAGAACCATTTTATTGATAAGTAAGGGCCCTAGGCCATAGTACAACTCGATCAATGATAGTATCTTCTAAGGTTGGTAGCATTCCATGGCCTCGATATCGGTACTCCGTCCAATCCTTCGAGTCTGTGAGGCCCAGTCCCTGCCTGTCTGGTCACTTTGTACGGTCATTCCCAATTGGGACTGAGCTTGCCATTAGAACTTTTTTTGTTGCTGAATACTTTCCTCAGAACGAGGTCATCTATCTTGAAGGCCCTAGGCCGGACCGTCCGTGAGAAGTTCCTAGCCACTCCTTGCTGGTAGGATGCTAGCTTGATCCTAGCTGAGTCTTGCTTTTCTTCGGCTAGGTCTAGGTCATTCTCTATTGCTGCACTGTTGATAGCTTCATCAAATGCTTTGGTTCTAATAGTTGGGAGTCCGGCTTCCAATAGGATAACTGCTTCCATGCTGAAAACTAGTGAGAATGGGGTTTGTCCTATAGAGCACCGAGGTGTTGTTCGGCAGGCCCACAGGACACTGGGAAGCTCTTCGGCCCATCTTCCTTTTACTGTTTGGAGTCTTCTTTTGATGCCGCTTCCAATTGTCTTGTTTGACGCTTTGGCTTGACCATTGCCTTGGGGGTAGTGGGGGGTTGAATTGTAGAACTTGATCCTGTGCTCGACACAGAAATTATTGAAGAGATCTCCCACAAAACTGAGTGTCGTTGTCAGAAATGAAGGCATATGAGATTCCAAAGCGAGAGACAATATTCTTCCATGCAAATCTCTTGACGTCTTTGTCTTCTATAGTGACCAGAGGTTCAGCCTCTATCCACTTGGAAAAATAGTTCGTAGCAGTAATTAGGAATTTTAACCCACCTGGCAGCGTAGGAAGCTTGCCGACGATGTCCAAGTCCCATTGAGCAAATGGCCATAGACTGGTCAGGGAGTGAGTTCCTTGGCAGGCTGTCTGATAATTGGGGAGAACCTTTGGCAGGCATCGCACTTCTTGACGATATCCTCCCCATCTTCCATCATCTTCGACCACCATAGCCCTAAGAGATAGCTCTGTGCGCAATTGATCTTCCCCCTGTGTGGGCGCCACAGCTGCCAGAGTGCAGCTCCTGCAGTACCCATTCTACCATTGTTGGATGTACGCAAAGGAGGTACGGCCCTGAGAATGACCGCCTATAGAGTTTGAATTTTGGGAATAGCCAGAACTGAACCGACTTGTGAATAATTCGATGGGCCTCCCTTTTGTCTTCTGGAAGTGAGCCGTCTTTGAGGAAGGAAATGATTGGGTACATCCAACTTGGGCCTTGGCTGATGAAGTAGACCACTGCTTGCTTCAGCGCTTCTATGCCTGGCTGATCCAAGCTCTGAATGCTGATCGTCCTCTGCTCCTTGGCTTCTGCTGCTGAGGCTAATCCTGCTAGAGCATCGGCATGAGCATTCTGATCCCTGCCGACCTGTTGGATTTGGAGTTGCCTAAATAACCCCAGTCTTTCTCTTGCCTTCTGCACGTAGCTTCACATTCGCTCGTCTCGGCACTCATAGTCACCGTTGATTTGGTTGACTACGAGTTGAGAGTCACTGTAGACTTTGAGGCTCTAAATTTCCAGCTCTTCGGTATCTTTTAGTCTGGCAAGCAGGGCTTCATACTCAGCTTTATTGTTGGAAGCACTGAAGTTGAGCCGGAGGGAATGTTCGTGAATGACACCCTCGAGGGAGATGAGGACAACTCCAGCCCCATTCCCTCGACAATTCGAAGCACCGTCAACGAACATCCTCCAAGAGTATTTGTCTGACAGCTACTGTGGCTGGGTTTGGGCGGCATGATTTTTTTCGGCCTGAGGCTCCTCAGGCCGAGGGGAGAATTCGGCAATGAAGTCGGCCAGAATCTAGCCCTTAATGGCTATTCTTGGTTAGAACTGGATATCGAAGTTGGCCAGCTCAACGACCCACTTGGTTATTCGACCGGATAGGTCGGCACATTTGAGTAATGATCGAAGAGAAAATTCAGTCAAGACAATGATGGTTTGTGCCTGGAAATACGGTGCAAGTTTCCTGGAGGCAATAACCAAAGCATACGCAAGTTTTTCCAAGGAAGGTACCTGGTTTCGGCGTTGATGAGAGATTTGCTTGGGAAATAGACTGGACGATGCTCATTCCCTTCTTGTCGAACCAAGGCTGAGTTGACGGCATATAGAGTTATGGCTAGGTAGAGGAACATCTCTTCCCCCTACATTCATTTGGAAAGAAGAGGAACTGAAGAAAGATATGATCTGAGGTAGCCGAGGGTTTCTCTGCATTGGTCGGTCCACTCGAAGTGTCGTTGGCTATTCTTTTTGAGGACTTCGTAGAATGGTTGGTACTTATCTGAGGACCGACTGATGAATCTGTTTAGGGCTGCCGCCATTCCTGCAAGCTTCTGTAATTTCTTCAGAGTCCTTGGATCCTCTATCCTCTGGATGGCTGCGACTTGGGAAGGGTCGACCTCAATGCCTCAGCGTATGATCAGGTATCCCAGGAATTTTCCTGAGCTGACACCGAAGGCACACTTTGAAGCATTGAGCCGAAGCTTATGCTTCTTGAGGATGTCGAAGACGCTCTGAAGATCCTCCAGGTAGTGCTCTTCGGCCTTACTCTTGACCACTATATCATCGATGTAGGCCTCTATGGTGTCGCCGAGCTGAGAGTTGAACATTTTAGTGATCGTCCTTTGGTATGTTGCTCCGGCATTCTTGAGGCCAAAGGGCAGAACCTTGTAGCAGAAGAGACCTCTGGGAGTGATGAATGTCGTCTTCTCCTGGTCCGGACCGAACACTGTAATCTGATGATACCCTCGTTAGGCATCCACGAAGCTCATGCGGGGATGTACGGCCATTGAATCGACCAGCCGATCTATCCTTGGGACAGGGAAGATGTCTTTGGGACAGGATTCATTGAGGTTAGTGTAGTTTACACAAACTCTCCACTTGCCAGTCTTCTTTCTAAACACCACCGTGTTGGCTAACTAGGTGGGATAGTGAACTTCTCGGATCGCCTGAGCTTCGGCTAGCCGATCAACTTCTTCTATGATGGCGTCAGCATGAGCAGCTACCGACCACCTGGCTTTTTGAATGACGGTCCGACACTCAGACCGGATGTTGAGGTGATGGCTGATGAAGTCAGGATCTATGCTCAGCATTTCATAAGGCGTCCATGCAAACACTTCGACATTGCTCTTCAGGAGGTTGATCAAGTCCTCCTTTTCTATGCCAGCCAGCTGGGAGCCGATAAGAAAGAAGCACTCCGGATCATCGGTACTCATAGGTATGGTAACAAGGTCCTCAATTGATTTTGCAGAGGCACTTGTACTGACATCCTCTAGTACTGGTTGGTCCAGGACCTCCACCCAATGAACTTTCTCGGGGGTGACCTTTCCTTTGACAGCAGCGATATAGTACTACTTCGTCGATACTTGGTCGCCCCGAAGCTCTTTGACTCCTTGGCTGCCTATAAACTTTATGACCTAATGGTACGTGGAGGCTACTCCATTGATGTTGTGGACCCAGGTTCGGCCCAGAATTGCATTGTAAGGCGAGGGGATGTCAACTACCACAAATTCCATCTTGGTTGTGACCGAGCCGATGGTCACAGGGATTAGGATTTTGCCAAGTGGCCACACAGAGGCCACATTGAATCCCACCAGTGGGACATCGGTCGGTAGTAGGTCTTCGGCTTTGTACCCTATTTTCTTGAATAGGGAATAGTACATGACATCGGCTGAGCTGCCGAGGTCAATAAGAAACCTTCGGACATGGCGCTCAGTTATTTGCAGGGTAACGAACAGAGCGTCGTCATGAGGGTGCTGCACTCTGTCAAAATCCCTATCCGAAAATGTAATGGCGTACCTGGAGTCCGACTTTTGCTTCTTCGGTGCTGGGTGCACCGAAAGGACTTCCTTCACTACGAATTGCTCTAGCTCTGACCGAAGCTCTGCCTCTCTTCGGTGATCCACCATTCTATGGATGACGTTGATTATGCGCAAGGCAGGCTTTGGGTCCTCCCTTGGCACTCCGACTGTGGTTTTTTCGGCATTAATGTATTCTCCTAGATGGTCGGCAATGACCATCTCTTCTAGGAAGTCTTTCTATGCTCGGCAATTGGTCTTCAGGTGACCCTTCTCCCTGTGATAAGAGCATCTGAACTTGCCATTGCCCTTTCTAGGGTCCTCCAACCACTTCTATGGCCACCTGAATAACGACTCCTTTTCAATTTTGCGAAGGAGCATAAAGGTTGGCTCTTTGAAGATGGTGGTGTTTGCCACGAACTCGTACGACTTGTATGTGTGGGGCTCTCCTGAGTGTTGGTCTCCTTTCTTCTGACTGAACTGTTGTTGTTGGAACCGTGGACGGAGCGCTACTCAACCTTACCTGTTTCTTCCTTGGCCTCCTCAAGTTTGGCATGGAGCTCAATTCTGGCCATGAGCTCGTTCATTGTGGCCAGAGGGAACAACATCAAATCTTTGAACTCTCGACTGGAATAGTCCAGACCGAGTTTGAAAGATGTCACTATAATCTTCTGATCATAGTCTTCAATCTCGTTGTAGAGGTCCCAATACCAGGCTGCGTAGGTCTTTCTATGAGGAGATGGATCCTACTGACAATCGGTCAAATTACAGCAGTCCAACCTCTCCTAGACTGGAAGGGAAAAGCTTGCACATTAGGGCATCCTCCCCTGAGTAGAGGGACATCATCTGCCAAAAATGAACAATGTGTGTACAAATCTATTTTGGGATCGTATTTGTTAAACTTGGGGGCAGAGAAGCTTGCCGGAGGCCTCATAGCCTCGATCTCTGGAGAAAATGGGGAGCAGGGCATCCTGTCCCGTCGACACTGATCGTGAGGTCGCTCCGGATGCACATCTCTTCCTCCTTTCTGGGTGACCTCTTGCTCTAACCGAAGAACCTGTCTGTCCCCATGGCTGCCGCGCCATTGACCTCTGGAAGGTGACTGATTGTGTTCCACTCTTGAGCGGGGTCTGTCAGCCGGTACTACTGCATTGAGGCCAAGGCGGCTAAAAACTAATGTTCTCTGGCTTTCCATCGAACGCTCATTCCTGTGCCGGATGGTCGAGAGGCACCATCTAACGCGACGGTCCTCGTTCCCACCCCTCAAAACAGAGATCTCGTTCTCCCTTCTTCCCAGCCTGTTCAGGACCGAAGGCCTATCCATGCCGGACCTACTTCTGCTCTAGGAATGTGCTTGGTTCTCCGGATCATTTTTTTCGGCATAAATGGGAGCAAGGATTTCCTTCTTCTTATTCTTGGTAGCCTCCCTTAGGTGAATCATTTTGCATAGGAGGGCATCAATCTGGTCATCCCTTTTTTACAGGTCACCCTCTAGCTTGCGAATGTACTGCTGCGTGGTCAGCTTTACCGGAGGATCAGGGCAATGATTGGTGTGGTAGCTAACATCGTCAGCATGAGTTTGTTCGGGAGTACGAATGGCAAAGTCTTCCTCTCTTGTAATCTCTTTCCCTTTGGCCCTTCAGCCATCAAACATGTTCCCTTTTAAGTTTGATTCTTGGAGTTCATTTTCAAGTGAGAACAGAAAGGTATGAGAGTTTGGAAAGTTTGAGAAAGGTGTTCCCAGCGGAGTCGCCAATTATTGGGGGATAAGCCTTTCAACCAGTGGATCCAAATATGAGTGGTGGAGCTGGGATGAACTGGCTGCAAAAGAAGGAAACATTAGGCTACCGACGAATGTTGCCGATGAACCCTCTGATGATTAAGTTAGCAAGGGTTTTAGAGAGAGAGCAAATGGACAGAGTTTTGGTTAGGGGAGAAAGTGTACCTCAAGCATTGAATGCTCTCCTCTATTTATAGGATCATAAGCGAGTGTATGGGATGCACTTCGGCACGAGTAGGCCTCCATCCTGCACCATTGGATAGTGCACCTATCCCCTTTGTGCACGTGGATTACAGGCCGACCGGTCAGCTTCCAACAATGTCAGGCGGCGCCGCCTGACTGCATTGGGCGACAGAAAAGCTGAAAAGGTGGTCTGACGTGCTGCGAGAATCATGAAAAAGCTTATTGATGTGTCAGGAGTGTGTCTGCCATGTATAAAGAATCCGAGATGCTGTCCCCCAAGGGAATCTTCCCTGCAGTTGAGATTGATGCTCTGTCTGGCTGAAGGAGCACCCTTCGGTGTTAGGGGACCGTCGGCAGGGAGCTATTCCTGGGTAGTGATCCTTCAGTGCCGAAGTGAGCCCCAGGGAGCCCCCTTCGTCGGCCCTTCCCTTGCTCGGTCACATGACCTCTGGCTTGTAATTTGATCCTCGCAGAGGAGTTCGTGGCTCCGGTCTCTCTTTGGTTTGGCCCCCAACAATAACAAAACTTCATATCTACCAAACTCACCAAATACCGATTAAACAGTGTCGATACTATCTTCTCGGGACTTTGAAAGTCTCAACCCTTCTAACTATATCAATTTAAACATTTAGTGATGGTACAATAAACAATGCATAACAATTCCTCTTTGATTAATTAATTATAACCATGATATAAAACCCACATGCATACATACACCCTCATCGATCGATATACATAAAGGAATTGAATCCACTACTCTCTAGGATTTATATGAGAGAACCCTAAAATGAAAACTGAAGATAATCAATCAAAACTGTTCATATACCTTCAAGAACGACGATACACAAACCATGCTTTCCAATCACACCTCGGATTCGATTAGGAACCTTCGGATCATCAAGATTCAACCCCTCTCTATAACCCCTCTTGCTTCTCTCTCACTTGAGGATATGTGTAGGGAGTCCACAACATGATTATACAACCCCAAACACACTTTAGGAAGCTTAAAAACCGACTTAGGATGGGAATATACCAAAATAGCCTCACATTTGCCAAAACCAAACGTCCAACATGCCCCCGAGCATGCACATGCCTGGGGCACGCCTCCTGTGCACCAACTGCACCTAGGGTATGCCAAAGACGTTCCAAGATCTGTTCATTTGCTCTTTTGGGTGCCTTGTGCCCCCAGGGCACTCTGAACCCACATTAGATGTTTTTGAACCCAACATATAGCCAAAATAGGTTCTTACAACACTTTCCTTCAATCTAAACTTAATTTAGACATCTAAAGACACCTAAACATCAATCTTTAACCTTATTGAGTCTCGAATAAGACTCCAAAACAAAACCTCAAATGCATGAGACTTTATACACCACTAAAAACCTCAAGAATTATAATTCTATGACGTAACACCTTAAGCCTTGTGGCATCGAATCATTCACCTTAAATTTTGATTATACCTAAGAATGAAAGTAATCTAAATGCAAGAACATAATGCCATGAATTACAAAACACTTCTCGTAAAAATCAACTTATGATTTAACACCTTCTCACCTTACACCTTAACATACACACGATCTTACCTTTAACCATGCAACTTTTATTAAAATAATTATGCATGCACCTTTAATGGATTTATTTAATGGAAACTAATTAGAATGGGTATTACAAAAGGGGATGCCATCATCATCATTAAATCGTCGAAAAACAATAACTACCATCTTCCTCTTATGATTAGAACTTAGAAACCATGGATAAAGCATAGAAATTGTAGAAAACTTAAAGAAAATATGATAATTCATGGGTTAAGTTGATTTTAATAAGTTTTGATTAATTTTTTGTTGGTTAAAGTTTGTTTTAATGATGTTTTAAGTGTTAGGGATCGTAAGGTAATGTTTTGTGGTTGTTTGAAATCAAGAAAAACATATTTTCAGTGGATTTTCATGAAGAACAGAAGATGTAAATCACCTTCAGCGACAACCAGTAGGAAAAGTGGTATACCGCCCGGTACACCAGTGTGTACCGATACTGTTTAAAGTTTTGGCCCAAACATATTCTCGAGAGATGAAAGTCCAATATGGGGATCAGTGTATCACCCGGTATACCTGTTAGCATATCGGTCAGGGTACCGATCATGGGAAAATTGGTAGAAATATACAGAAATCTTAGGGATTATGAGTTAGGCTAAGATTTCTTGGGTTTTAAGAATTCTTAAGAGAAAGTATGAACCCTAGGATTATAATAAATATACAAGTAAACGTGGGATTTATGTTAGATCTAATTTGAATTTCCTTGGCTACTGTAAATAGGAAACAAGGATTTAAAAGCACGAAGTAACGTGAATGACTCAATCCTTAAATATATGGATTTTATTACGTTTTCCAAAATTCTCATTTGAGTGAGATAATTTGATAAATGTTTTATCTTTTTCCATAAATATGAAATATTTTTTGGAATATAGTGTCATTAGATTTGGTTCTATCACTAAGGGATAACACGTGCTAGTGAAATCTGTGTGTCCTATATACTAGGAAACAATAATATAATTGTGACCATACAGTATTATGCGACATATATCTAGATTTTCCACCCATGGACGCATGTTGTATATGTAAAAATTATGAGAATAATGGACTATTATGACATGTGATTAAAATGCTGAATTATGAGAACAATGATTTATGAAATATAATTGTTTTGTAAGATGAATTATGTATGTGAAGATTTCTATTTTGCTATGATTATAAAATTATTATTCATGGTAAAATTGTATTTCTGTGTTCGATCACTCATACGAAATTTATCTTATGAAAATTATTTATTTTCCAGGAGAAGAGAAAAAGAAACTTAGAAGGCTCAAGTTTCAAGTTTGTAGATATGGAGTTGATAGATGGGGAAAACATTTGTTCGATTGTATATATATTGTAAATAGAAGGTCAGCTATGAGATATACTTACTATAAGTTTCAAGTTAATTACATTTTAGTTTTCATCCATTGCATTAGATCCTCATAATGTATTTCAATACATTTATGTTATGTTTTAACCTGAGATGGTTAAGTAAATCATTTGACGTCTATCTCGATGAATCTCAGAGGATGTGTTAGGATCGTGACAACTTCATCTTTCATTTTATTTACCTTTCTCTATGTGGTGCGATAACAAATTTGCTATTCGTTTAGCTTCCAATGTCGTTTTCCATACTCAGATTAAACACATTGAAATCTACTATCATTTTATTCAAAAAAAAGTTTTGGTTAAGTAAATCATATTTCTAGTGAAGCCCAAGTTGCTGAGTTGTTCACTAAAGTGGTATTCGTGGCTCGTTTTTTTGCTTCTAAATGACAAACTCATATTTCCTCTTCTTCCCTTTCTTTGTTTCTTTTTGTTTTCTTATTTCATTGATGGGTTGTTGCATGCTTTGTCTTCATAATGCTTTGTCTTCATAATGTGAATGCAATCCAAAAACTTCTTTGTCATCAAATGTGGACAACTTTGTTTGGTATTGGACAAAACAAGAGCAATAGAAAAGGTAGACTTTAGTCTCTTAATGTTGTTCTCATATTGAGATTCTCAATCCAATCACACTTCCATTAACATATTAAACATTTTTAACATGATGATCAGATATGAATAAGGCAGGCACTTATTCCACTTCTATGGCCTGCTGTTGTAGTAAAGCCATACTACATGCCAAAGAAAATTATTTTTCTTCAGAATGAAGGTATGTGTACTTTCACTAGTAGTACAATAATTTCATACATTTTTTAAAATCTAACGTTTGGGATCCATATTTTACACTTTTATTTGATCCAATGGCCATAAAATTTCTAATTTTTTGGTGGGATATCTAAAAGGTCTAATGACTATAAACCATTGAAGACGCCCCTGGTACATAGCTCAATTGGCAAAGGCCAAGGGTGGTGAAACTCTAGTTTCACTAGCGGCTGCAGAGTGGGGAGTTCGAATTCCACTGGGTTCCGTAGTTAAGTGTGGATTAAGCTCCATTGTATGCTGAAACTAGTGCACAGACAACCTTTGGATCCTGACATTCTGAGGCACATCCTACGATTTACATTATCCACGATGCTCTGGGGCGGGGCGGGGCGGGGCACGGGGCTTAAGGTGGGGGTCAATCTTTTTTTATAAACCATTGAAGACACCCAATGGTTTGTATGTGAAGATAGACCAACAAAAGAATACTAGCTTTTCACAATATTAGAACTGTGTTACTAAGAACAACAGAATATAAACTCTATTTTGGAAAACGCGTACACACAACACACGAAAAAACAATCAAGCATAAAGAAAAGAAAATACTGAAATTTTAGGCGATTTTCAACAGAGGCGGACCTATGTTGAGGCGTTGGCACGTGCCACACCCAAATTTGGTAGATAAGAGGGTTTGTGGATGGTCTTCCGGAAAAGTGTTTCTGGTTTTCCAAAAAAGGAAGAAAGAGGAAGGCTGAATGGTTTTGTTTCTATGGAAGATGGGAGATGAGGTTGGCCTTGGGTTTTTCGAAAGAGGAACTGAGGTTTGCGGGAGAAGAAGAGGGAGGGGGGGGGGCAGTAACTAGAGGCCTGGATTTTTGAAAATTAGGGCACCAATTTTCAATAATGCACGAGTAGTGTGGTGTGCATAGGTTAAAGGGAGAGACGTTGCAGCTGGAATTTCTAGAAATTGGAGCCCCATTTTCCAATAAAAGAGGAGCTCGGTGGAAGGACAAGGCGATCAATGGTTTGGTTTTTCGGAAATGGGTCCGGTAATGCGCACTGTGCTAAGGGAGTTGGTATGTGGGTCGATTCCTATTTTTCTAGAAATAGGCTCATGGTTTTTCGATAATGCATATATTAATTCCTGAGGATAATTTTGTCAGATCACCCTCGATTATAAATACCCCACTTATGGCTTTTCCTAAGTCATTTCCTCCCAGGTCACATTTCTCTCTCTACTGTCGCTTATTCCTGGTAAGTTCTTTCTATATTCTCTCAACTTCTCTCTTCTTAATCTCTCTTTCTATTTTTGTTCTAAGCTCAAGACTTTCCTTGACCTTGTATCTTTTATTGTTCTAATGGTGTCACACCTAACTTAAAATCCTGGTTCCACCACTGATTTTCACTATGGATAGAGTATATTTACTTCTCACATACCATAATCATCTGTATGAATATGAGAGAAGTTTATACCCTCTCAAACTTTGCATCAAGGTTATGATCTAATCACTCAATACATAAGAAAATGTGATGAAATAGGCAACAGTGTGGGTGACACGCTACGGGCACTCGTGTGCCCTGTGGGCAACACGGTTTGGACGCTTTTACACTTAACTAATTTCTTATTCTCTTATGATTTGGACTTCACACTCAACAATCTCACTTAAAGTATAAACTATAACTTTTTAGCACAAACCATCATTCGAACACAAGCACTTGTGTAAGACTTCATCTATGTTCTAGGCTTGAAGACTAACAGAAGCTGAACAAACATTTATTTTCTCCATAGTAATCACTTTTGTAAACATATCTGACGATTTTTCCATCATGTAAAATTTCTACAAAGTGCACAAGTGTCCTTCCTCTAATCAAGAACATATAAAGTGATACTTAATGTCGATATGATTGATTCTTGAATAAAATGACGAGTTCTCTGTCAGATGATTTGCACTCTCACTATCACTAAATAATCGATAATTGTTTTGTTCATTGCCCAACTCTTTCATGAAGTTTCGTAGCTATACGATCTCCTTGCACACCTCTATGACTGCAACATATTTTGCATTTGTAGTAGAAATAGTTACTATTTTCTATAGCCTCGGGACCCAACTAACTATTGCACTTCTCGAAGTAAATACATACTTTGTCGTGCTTTACATGATGTCAATGTCTCCAGCTAGGTATGAATTCACATACCCATATAAATAAATATCTTAGATATCATAAATGTAAAGGCATATCCTTGGTACCTCAAAGATACCTTGAAACCCACTTGGCTGTCTCTCAATGCCCTTTTTCTGGATTTGATATGAATATTCTTACAACTCTCACTACATGAGCAATGTATGGTCTTGTATAGATTGTGACATACATCAAGCTCCCTACCATTGAAGCATATAATACTTTGGCCATATCGTTCTGTTCGTCCTCTGTTACTATTCCCTATTTTATCAAAAATTTGAAGTTACTTACCAAGGGTATGCTATCAAGATTAGCACTCTCTATGTTGAATATATTAGGTACCTTTTCAACATAATCTGCTTGTGATAATTCCAACTTCCTGTTTGCTCTATCCATACTCATTCACATCCCTAGGATTCGCTTCGCAACACCCAAATTCTTTGTTGCAAACTCTTTGGACAACTATGTTTTGAGATTCAAAATCTCATCCATGTTTGATCCTACAACAAGAATG